>JAVLUZ010000139.1:4769055-4829867 GCA_036768485.1 Mermis nigrescens | reverse complement strand
AAAAGTGTTTTAAACTAATACAATGAATATGATATTCTACAGTATGTCGAGTCATATAGAGACGTATGCTTGTGTAAAGCCGCATTACTGCATAAAAGTTTAAAACGCTTTTGTAGCCCGATTCTTGTTGAAAAATTCAGAAGAAAACAACAAAGTTAAAGAAACAGACTATAGGTACGTACCTGGGCTTACTAAAAAGGAAGCAGTACAAAAAAAGGGAAAAAATTGTGTGTGGCGAGAAATGTCTTTAAGCCGGCGTATATATAAAAAATACCAGCGATTCTGCTTCGCTACTCAAGTTTTTTGCCAGCAACAACGAATGCACACTGCCATGGCGCGGATGATACAACATCAGAACAAATATAATGCAACACATATTTAGATAACCAAAAATAATTATTTTTGGGTAGAAAAATATTTTTTATTATAACTGACTGGTTCGGTTGTCGCTACCAACCTTACGGGACCTCCAATGTGAGTAATAGAGGTCCGTTCGTGCTTGGGCAATTAGGAATGAGCAAATGTCGCACGTAGGTACCTGCGGGGCTTACTTAAGTACTGGCTACACTTAACGCCGGTCAGGCAGGTTGCTAGGGCGAGACGCTTATAATGAAGCTCTAGACCCTTAAAGATCCAACGGCCTGAATCTCCTCGGTCCTACTCTTGCTGACTGGTATCTAACGGAGATTTTGGCAGCTACGCCCTAGATACATAACACAGAAGTAATTACGTAGCTCGGGCCTTACATACTAGGTCAGTTGACCTCTTGGGATAAAAGAACCCAATAAATTTCTCAAGTTGTATTTTTAACTTGTTCACTAGTTCAGTTCAATCTTGAAACGTGTCTTTGTTCCTAATAGCACAATGAACAATGAAAGCAACAACAAAGAGCTCTCGACTGGCAGGCAGTCATCCTTCATGAAAATTATGTAATAATTTTTATGATTTTTGGTTTAAAAACGGATGATGGAATTTTGATGAAAGAAAATGATTTAAAAGAGATTCACTGAATCGCTGAATCGCAGGGCTGTAGAAATAATTAGGGGCCGTCCACCGGTGTCGAAGTAACCTGTGATATAATGCACCCCAGGTAGTCAAATTGCTGATTTTATGTACCTGTACTAAATGATCAAAACAAAACGTCGTAAGCAAAGACGAAAACCGCCAAGTGCACAGCTAAGAAACAACACCAATATTAGTCCAACTCAACGAATATTCTAGAAGCTCAAAAATGCTTATGACAGTAAAGTAAATAGTCAATAGAATTTAGATAGACGGTGCATAAATACAATATTGATTTTTCCGGTCTCAACACAGGCTTAACATGAATAACAATCATGTCACCTATGTTTTCGATATGAGAGAAAAAGGGGATATTGATTGAATCTACAGGTTAGCTCAGCTCACGTAATGTACCTCAAAGGTGCGAACGTGACTGTGCTAGTGGGACCAATGGCGGCGAAGTAGGTGAATCGCCTCGCTTTTCTTGAGATAGGTCCCTTGGTCCGACAGCAAATATTTGATCCTTTCTCGGCTAGTGCGCCGGATCCAAAACGGCAAACATGAGAGTTCGTAACTTGTCGAATATTAGGTCTTTTTCGAAACGGTGAAGAACGTTCCATTCGAAATATCTCGAAGACGCGTGTAAGTATTTACACTATCTACATTAATTGTCCAATTCAATTTATTCGCCGCTTGGCGCAGATCATGGTCTCCCCTATATCTTGGGCAGCAAGAAACTTCTAGGAGGTTGCAAGATTTTTAAAGGTCAACAAATGACCTTAAAAATGGTGGTATGGCGAAAAAACCCATTTTTTTCAACATTTCTTATCGAGCACTATCCATTCGCATCAAAAAATTACGAGAAAATCAAAAAAAATTTAAAAATTGAATTCTGAGGGGCGGGTATTTTGATTTCTGAGGGGAGAGGATATTTTGGATATGCTAGGGGAGGGGGGCTGCATACCCCCAATCTCATCCCCCACGCCCAAGTGTGGTATCCCCGTACTCCGTCGCACAACGGAGAAATCGGGTATTATAGTAATAGGCAATTTGCTTATCGCACGATTTAATGCACCAGGTTAAAAAATAGAATATAGAAGCAACACGTAAAGCTTTCAAGTGTATATAAGTTAATTCTGAATGTAGTGTAAACTAATGCAACAAACATTGTATGTAGACGTAACCAATGGGTTATGCGATTGGATTCCTACGCTATTCATTGCCTTTACTATTATATTATATCGTACTTCAGATTCGATGGCGCCTACCAAATTGATAGTTGTTTTTTCAAAGAGTGCAATTTATGTCGGAAAATTCGTAATCTATATTACACCTCTGGATCAGATTGTTAGAGTGCAGGATACTTATTTCAGCTTAGTAAACAAAAAGCATAATTACTGTGGCCAAATTGAAAATATCTGACGCAGATATTGCTGAGAAAAGCAAAAAAAGATGTTGTTCATGTACAAATAGCTGTTGAACTTGAGATCATAGGCGTAGTCAGGATTGGCGCCAGGCTGGTTTGTGATCCAAAAAGGATGCTGTTATCTGAAAAGTTGATAAAAACGGTTGGGGGACCGTTAAATAACGTGTTTTTAGGCTTTTTTACATCGTTCTGCACTATTTAAGCAATAAAAAAATTTTCGAATAGTTTTACGTTTTTGACGTAAAAAACGCTTGCTATGCGCTCGAAGCGCTAATTGCTATGGCCTTTCATGCAGTAAAACGATAGAAACTGCCAAAAGAAATGGAGCAATCGCTCCAAAGCGCCATCGTTTTAGATTTTATGTCGCAGCAGTCAGCACCGCATCCTGCAAACATATTGCCACTGTCGTTGCCTGGGGAAGGGGGTAATTCCCCTCTGCGGAAAATCTCGACATGTTCAAGAACTGAGCAATATGGTTGCATAGCAGTTTTTATCGTTTTATTGCAGGAAAAGTGAAAAATTAGCGCTTCGCGCGCATTATTAGAATTTTTTCCGTCAAAAACGTATAAAGATTACAAAAAAATTAATTGTTTCATTACCTAAATAGTGCAGGATGATGTGAAAAGCCTAGAAACAGGTTATTTGACTGAAACTGCCCGTTTTTATGGTTTTTTTAGATTGAAATTTTTTGGATTCTTCCTGGCGAAAATCTTGGCTATACCTATGCATATTGCTCAGTTCTTGAAGACGTCGATATTTTACCCAGGAGGAGGGATCTCCCCCACTTCCCTACCTCCGGTTGAGATATTCAACTCCAAATTTTTTTGTTATCCCTAAAGGGGAAAGGTAAAATCCGGAAATGGAAATGGAAATGGAAAATGGGAAAAGGGTAAAAGTTGGAAATGGAAAGTTGGAAATGGAAAGTGAAATAGAAAACTGGGTAAAAGCCAGAAAATAGGAAAATATGTTAACGCCGGGAAATGATAATGGAAAATGGAAAAGTTTCCATATTCGAACTTTTTCACTGAAAATGGTTCTTTTATGAAAGATTAAGCTAAAATCGTAGATATTTTGATGTCTTTAGATTAAATTTCGCATTCATGGTCAAGATGGAAAATCGCCGGAAAGTAGAAAAATGGGTAAAATCCGGAAAATTGAAAATTTTTCATTTTCCGGCGATTTTCCATCTTGACTACGGATACGACATTTCAGCTAGAGACATCACAATATTCACGATTTTAGCGAAATATTTCATAAGATAATTTTTCAGTGAAGAAATTCGAAAATGTAAAATCTTCCATTTTCCGTTTCCATTCCCATTTTTCGGATTTTACACATTTTTCCATTTCCGTCTTTAACTAATTTTTAATTTTCCATGTTTCATTTCCGAGTTTTACCCATTTTCCATTTCCATTTTTCATTTCCAGGTTTTACCCATATTCCATTTTCTATTTCCATTTCTATTTCCGGATTTCACCCACGCCCTACTCTAAATTAAAAGGCTAGCTACCTTACTTTTTACCAACTATTTGGTTTACAATGTGAACCATGCCGAAGAATATTTTCACATTTCAACTTTTGATTTACATTTTTGTGGGGTCTAGAAACGTTCAGAAATTGGGCGCTCGTGTTGAGAAAACGATGTTTTTTTGCGCAGAAAGTCTATCCTACATAAAATGGCGAGACCAAAAACGAGTTTTTGAATATTTTGTGATTGTAAATTAACGTGAGTGTACCTACTGCAATGAATATCAGTGAGCAATATGTTCTAACTCGTATAATCGTGTTTTCAGACCTTCGCTAGTGCACTTTAGCCGATTTCTGGAGTATCATCGAAGGATAAAAATTCAATAATTTATCAAAATAGTACGAAGCTGCATAAGATTTCGAAATTCTACATCTCTAAAACGCATTTTTGCATTAAAAAATTGACTGAACCAAAGCAGAAGATGAAGATCTTAATCTTAGGCGTAGTCAGGATTTTCATCAGGAGGAAGTGAGTGTGTTGTTTCATTTAAAAACCCATAAAAACGGGTGTGGGTCGTTAAACAACGTTTTTTTCTGGGCTTTTCATATCATCCTGCACTATTAAAGCAATACAAAAATTAATTTTTTGTTGAAAAATTTTTCACGTTTTTATCGGAAAAAATGATTATTATGCGCTAGCATAGCTGGGCAAGCCTTAAAGTCTCGGCTGGTACTGGAGCCCAATTTTTTAGTTGGTTGCCTAAGTCAGAAAAGTGGTTGCTACATAACTCCTGCGTGTAAAAATTTATGCATCGAATTTTTAAAATGGTGAGTCTTGCTTCCACGCAAAGTCCATTCATGATTTCACTCTCGAAGTCGCACTATTTCTAGCAACATAGTTTTTTAATTAAAAATGGTGTGTCAAAATTAGTGTGGTGTAAAAAAATAGTGCAATCGATAATTTGCATAGCAATTATGTTTAAACCCTAATTATTTTAGTAACAATAGACGTTTAATCTTGAAGAGACATTCACCGCCTTTGATATGCTCATTTTTTCTGCAATTTATTGTGTAAAAAATAAAACTTTTACAGAGTTCCTCATTTTCATGTCGTAAAATAGTACGTTTTCACTTCAAATATAAATCCTGCTTGAATGCACGAATATAGTCAAAATTCAGCACAACCTAAACATCAATAACAAACAATAAAATTAAATCAATTCGGCGCGAAGCGCAGAAAAATCAAGACGCTTTACCTTTCTGAAACGCAATTTCGCACTACAAAAATTGTCGAATTCGAAGCGAAACGCCGGGAAAATTTTGAAATTTAACATTTGTGAAATGCATAATTTCGCATTACGAAAAATTGTCCAAATTTGGCGCGGCTTAAGCATCAATAACAAGTCATAAAAGTAAATCAATTCAGCGCGAAGCACTGGAAAATTTTGAGATTTCACCTTTTTGAAACGCAATTTTGCATTACGAAAATTGTCCGAATTTGGCGCGAAGCGCCGGAAGATTTTGAAATTTAACCTTTATGAAACGCAATTTCGCATTACAAAAATTGTTCAAATTTGGCGCGGCTTAAGCATCAATAACAAGTAATAAAATTAAATCGATTCGGCGCGAAGCGCGGAAAATTTGAGATTTCACCTTTTTAAAACGCAATTTTGCATTACAAAAATTGTCGAATTCGGCGCGAAGCGCCCGGAAAATTTTGAATTTTTAACCGTTATGATAGCCAATTTTGTATTACTAAAATTGTCCGAATTTGGCGCAGCTTAAGCATCAATAATAAGTAATAAAATTCAACTAATTAGGCGCGAAGCGTCGGAAAATTTTGAGATTTCACCTTTTTGAAACACAATTTTGCATTACAAAAATTGTCAAAATTCAAGCGCGGCCTAAACATCAATAACGAGTAATGTATGTATAAAAGACTAGCGCTTATTTACATGAAACAGGTGGACAGACAAGTGTGTATTTTTAATACATCGATGTGTAGAAGATCACAAAAATACATCATGTGTTTTATTATGATCTGACGAATTATTATTTCTCTAAATTAGTCTTTACTTGACTTGAGTATAATCTCTGAATTATGCATTACTTATGTACCGATTTTCAGAGCCCAGTAACCAATTTGGTTGCTGGGATTAAAAATCGGTTTTTGGATCTGAAAAATGATTGCTGAGCTCCAAAAATTGGTTGCTGGATTCAGAAATCGGTTGTCTGAGGTCTAAAAATCGATTGCTAGAGGTCAAAAAATCAGTTGGTGGGATCCGAAAAATCGGTTGCTAGGGTCTTAAAATCAGTTCTTGTCTCCGAAAATCGGTTGTTGGGGTCTTATAAACAGTCGGTGGGCTCAAAATTCTGTTGGTGGGGTATAAAAATTGGTTGCTGAGGTCTTAAATCAGTTAAGCTCCAAAACTCAGATTAACGGGGTCCAAAAATCGGTTGCTGGGGTCTTAAAACCAGTTGGTGGGCTCCAAAAATCCGTTGATGGGGTCCTAAATCGGTTAATGGGCTCCAAAAAATGATGGCTGGGGTCTAAACATTGGTTGTTGGAATCCTAAATCAGTTAGTAGGCTCCAATAAAGGGTTGCTGGGGTCCTAGATCGGTTGCTGGGGTCCAAAAATCGATTGCTGGCATTGGGCAGCAACAAAATTCTGGGGAAGGAGGGGGTTGAGTGTGCGCAAGATTTTTTTTAAGATAAAAAATGGTCTTATAAATGGTGCTAATTGCGAAAAAACATCGAAAAATATTGAATTCTGGGGGTAGGTTCGGCCTTTAGGGGTGCATACCCCCCAAACCCTCCACGCACACGAGTTTGGTGGGGTCCAAAATTGGATGCGGGCTCCAAAAGTCGGTTGCTGGAGTCTAAAAGTCGGTCGCTGGGGTCTAAAAATCAGTTGGTAGGTTCCAAAAATTGGCTGACCCCAGCAACAGATTTTAGTACCACAGCAACCGATTTTTGGATTCCAGCAATCAATTTTTAGACCCCAGCAACCGGTTTTGGAGCCCAGTAACCGAATTAGGACCCCATCAACCGATTTTTGGAGTCCCACCAACTGATCTTTAGACTACGAGAAATTGATTTGTAGACCCCATCAACTGATTTTTAGACCCCAGCAACCGATTTTTAGACCCGAGCAACCGATTTTTGAAGCCTAGCAACTGATTTTTGGACCCCAACAATCGATTTTTAGTCTTCAGCAATCGATATTTGAGCCCAGTAACTGATTTTTGGATCTCAGCAACCAATTTTTGGACCCCAGCAACCGATTTTGGCTGCACTGTCGGCGGCATCTCATCTTGTAAAATGCCTTAAAAAGTTTTTGTACAAAACATAGCGTGCAACTGGTGGACCCTCCGGCTGTAGGGATGCAACGGATCCGGGTTTTCCAATAATATCGGATGTGGATCCGGATCCGGATCCGTACAATTCAAAATAACGGATCTGGATCCGGATACGGATCTATAAAATTTAAAATAACGTATCCGGATCCGGATCTTTAATTATTAAAATAATGGATAATAACGGATCCGGATCCGGAGTCCATGATGTCTGCATTATGGACGCTTGAATTTTTTTAATACTTAAATTTTTGTTCGCAAGTACGGTGCTCATTAGTTTCAGAAGCAGAATTACTGTGGGATGGTAAAAAAAGCAAAGAAGCTGCATGATCTTGGTTCAGTGGTCAGGATTATTTCGCCAAATCGGCTGTAGCTTGAAAAGCTGCGAATCTGGCGTCTTCCCCTCATTAATTGAAAATGCCAAAAAGCATTTCTAGTCCTGATTGAAACAATTTTACGCTAGCTGATAATGAAACTAAATCGCAATGTCATCTCTGCGCAGCAAAGCTTTCCAGAAGCGGTGGAGAGTTCTCACCCAGTGTTTTTTCTTGTACAAGGTCCGTTTGTACAAGTACAGAGAGATCGTCCCAAAAGTCTTTGTACATTTAGTACATGCAAATTTTTTGTGTACTATAATACAGTAGCGATTTTAGTGTGGCAAAAACGGGGTTTTCGATCTTTGGTAGCGTATTTTATCTAATTTCCGGGGGTTTCTGGCGGCAAAAAGTATTAGAAATTGTCTCAAAACGGCGCGAAGCGCGAAAAATTTGACATCTTTCCATTCTAAATGCAAATTCTGCTATTTTAAAGATATATAGGAGAAACAATTACTCATTTTGGCGTTGGGAATTTCTCTACCTTTTTACAGTTTTTGTCTTCCCAAACATCTTCAAGCACATTTTGTACACACAAATTTTTGGGTACTATAATATGGTACAGTAGCGATTGCAGTGTTAAACACAGTGATATGATCAGACTTTTTGGTAGTGTTTTTTGGCAAATTTCTGCGTCTCCAAGTTCCGAAAATCACTATTATCTTAAAGCTTGTGCCAAGCGCCGAAAAATTTGGCATTTTTTCCTTTTAGAAATCCAATTTCTGCCATTGTAAAGACATGTATATCTAACACACAGTTACTCGTTTCGGCGCAAAGCGCCGAAAATTTTGCGAATTTCAGACCATTTTTGCAATTTTTGTCTTCCCAAAAATCGTTGTACACTGTATATACAAAGACGGTCCCGAAAAGATTTTTGTGCATCGGGAAAAATCTTTTCCGAGTACAAAAAAACACTGGTACCACCTGTATGAAAAAGCGTCTGCAAACTAAGCATGCGACGGACTATCAAAAGTTCAAAGCAGAGGAGTCCCTTGCAGATCGAAGAAAAGGAACGAAGGTATTCTTGTTAAAAAGCACAGATTGTAGAAGGTTAGCGCGTCAGGCTTGTCTACTTTCCGTTGCAGACAAACGCGCAGATTGCGAAAAGACTGCTTTGTTGCGCCGAAAAAACAAAAGGTGCAAATGACAATGGAAGCATGCTTACTTGCTGTATGAAATATTTTACTTTTATGAGAGCATTCCTAATTAACTTATGTACGATTTAAGGGTAAAAAACGGAATAACGATGATGCAAAATCAATTGATACAGATGAGCGGTTAGTTGAGCTTATGACTTTGAGCAGTGTACCACTTTCTTTGGTTGCGGAAAAGCTGATGTTTCTTAAATACAATTTGCCTGTCATTGAATTTGAGTATTAAGTAAATCAAAGTAAAGCTTTGTCTCATAATGATGTTGTTTCTTCAATACACTTCAAGGTTTAATGATCTTTTATCACAATCTCTTAGGATCCGTTTAGGATCCGTTCTAAACTTCACTAAAAATAACGGATCTGGATCCGGATCCGGATCTTATTTTTTAAAAATACCGGATCGGATCCGGATGCGGATCTTGAATTTTTCAAAATACCGGATCCGGATCCAAAATAATACCGGATAGTAGCGGGTCCGGATCCGGATCCGGTTATCCGTGCATCCTATCCGGCTGGTACTGAACCTGCTCCGGCTGATATCCGTTGAACCTGGTTGAAGCCCTTGCCCAGGTGTGCTCATAAGGCTAACTTTTTTGACATTCTTGCAATAAAACGATAGAAACTGCCGAAAGATAGAAGAAATCGGCTCAAAGCGCTAACTTTTTCGATTTTACGTCGCAGAACAGCATCATGCAGCCATATTGTTCAGTTCTTGAACATGTCTAAATTTTTCCCCAGGGAGGGTGGGGGAATTACATCTATTCCCCCTCCCCGACTGGCTATGCCAGTGTTCTCAATCGTAGTAAAGTTCTAAAGCAAGTTGTTGATAAAATTGCTGCAGTCGGCATGAGTGCTGCCTAAACATCAACAATAAGTAATAAAATTTAATCAATCTGGGTCGTAGCGCAGTGATCGGACCGAGAGGTTCTTTGGACCCTCGGCCTCGGCCGAGGCCGCGGCGCCTTAATACGCCTTGCCTCGGCCGAGGCCGAAGCCGAGGCCCCGAAGGGTAATGCCGAGGGTCAAGCTTATATACCTATACCCATAAATAGTGCTCTTAGAATATTTTGTATGCACATGAGCTAAGAGAATTAATCGTAATATTGAACACTTTATCAAATGTCATTTTCAATAATAGTAGATTAAACTGTGTAAAGGATTTATTGAATGAAGTTCAGCAGAATGAAAGCTATACTTAATTTAACAAGTTGCCGTTGAAGACATGGAAAAAGTTAATCATAGTTTTCCAAGGTCCAGGAGTTGAGGGAAGGGTGAAATCCCGAAATGGGGACCAGTAAATTAAGTAGTGTCTTTGTATGAGCGAACGAATTTTTGTAGATATTTTATATAAATATTTATTTTTAAACATACGCATTTTTACATACTGCCAGTGTGTGACCTGCAACACTGCATGCAGTCCTAAACAGTGTTTTTTGTGCAAGATACCTTTTTATATGTACTAAAATGGTATCCAAAAGTCTTTTGAACATTTTGTACATACATGCAAATTTTTTGTGTACTATAATAGTATAATACAGTAGCGATTTAGTGTGGTAAAACAGCAGTTTTCGACCTTCGGTACCATATCTTGAGCTAATTCCTGGAGTTTCTGAGGTATTTAGGCATTTGTTTCCGTCACTAAATGCAAAATTCTACTATCAAAGATATATAGGACGAGATCATTACTGATGCGCCGAAAATTTTCGGGAATTTTACACCTTTTTACAGTTTTGTCTCTCCAAAATCTTTGTGCATGTACAAAGACAGTCCTGAAAAGTCTCTGTACATTATGAAAAATCTTTGCCGAATACAAAAAAACCGTGGTCCTAAATGTGATAATTCGGCCTGGATATAGTTCATAAGATTATTTGGCGCGAAGCGCTTGAATTTTTTATGAGCTTTTGACGAAATTTACACATAAAACTTGACTGAGAAAGCCAAAACAACTTGTACTACAAAATCAGAAATATTACAGATATTGTAATGTCAATTAAATCTTGTAATAAGCACTACTGTGCTTAGGAAATCCAATGCAACATCAAAGGATAAATTAGTCAATTTTTATCTTTGAACGGCTAAATGTGCTGACTTGTTATATAGTACTTGTTTTGCATAAAATTTTTAAAAACAGTAAAAATGGATACAAAAGATATTTGAACCTGCATAAAGATGCCTAGATTACACAAAAATTGATTTTTGGAGTGTTTAAATACTCTGCTTCCAATCTAAATACAGTATATTAGCGATATTTTGCGCGAAGCGCCGCAAACTTTGAAATTTCTAAAAAAAATACTGAAAAACTGATATAATTAATATCACTTTGTCAAGAAAGTATTTTAACAATGTATAAAAATGGCTCAAGAAATGCGAGCCGAAATTGATTTTTTGGCGAAACCTATATTTATTGGCCATTTTTAGAGTACTACTCCGGGTTTCGGCCGAAAATTCGTAATCATTTACGCCCTCTCCCATAAAAATGGCCGAAAACCGCTACGTGTAACAGGAAGGGCTTTGAAATTCCCCACCCGCCCAGGGTTGGACGTCCTCCCCTAGCCCTTCCCTCCAAGGTCAGAAAATTTTGACCCCACCCTCCCCATTTTTGGCGAAAATTTGCGCTTTGTTGGCTATTCCAGGTGCTTTTGCCATTTTTGACATATAATTAAAGATCACTAATCCCCCCACCCGAAATGCCCGAGGGAGCCCCTCCCGAAAATTTTGAGCTGTTACATGCATGTTTTTATAGTGACAGTTTGTCTATTTACTCTTGCTTACATTCAAAAATACTCTATCACTTCGGGAAATTCTAATAGTTAGCTGCACTTTTGCCATAGTAAAAATTGAGGTTCAAAAAAATATTCAAAGGTTTTCACCAAAAATCGTCTGTCAGTGACTTGAGTCTTGTACCTGAGAGGGGGTAATGAAGCCTCCCTCATCCCTCCCTTCAGGAATAAGTCTTTCCGGTTCATGTAGCAAGCATGAGAATTAAAACTTGGTCATCACATGAATAATAAATTTGCACTTTGCTGTATGTAACTTTGTGTATACTCCGGAGTACGCGGCTGAAGCCTCTAAGAAAAGTTTATAGGTAAAAAATAGCCTTCGTACTGCAGATGCATTTTAAATAGTTAATAAATTCAACGGACATATTAGGCTATTCGAATTTGATTTTAACGCTCGGCGCCTCGGCACTTTTCAACTGCTTCGCAACAACTCGGCGCCGAGGCCGAGGCTCCAAAAACGCCGAAACGCAAGGCCGAAGGCCTCGGTCCGAGCCACTGGTCGTAGCGCCGGAAAATTATGAAATTTTACCATGTCAAACTTTTTTGCAATGAAATTGCTGTAATGGAGTGCGGCACGGCCTAAACATCAATTGCAGGTAATAAAATTAAAGCAATTCGGCGCGAAGTGCCAGAAAATTTTCAAATTTGGTGCTCTTAAAACGAATTTTCGCATTACAAAAATTATCAAAATCCGTGTAGGAAATGAGGATTTTCAATTATAGTAAAATTCTAGACATACATGCACATAGGGGGTGAGAAGGTATAACCCCTGAAGGGTCAAGCGGACAGGTACTGTCCGACGATTTTGAGCTGATGGAACGTTTTTGGCATGAGGTCAAAAGCAGTAAACACGTTAAAAATTTCTCCTGCGCTTTGCGCCACTTTGGTACTTTTAAGTACTTTTTACTCAAAAAAGTACCCATAAAATTTTTGAAAAAGTTTTTGCATTTTCTAGTCTTTTAAAATTAGAGATTACCACAAAAAACGTTTTATAGGCTATTTTGTCCTTTTTGATCGTTGAAACAGCAAAAAAAATCGTGAACGTGAAATTTGATGTTTCAGATTTTTTGGATTTCACCCCCGCCTTCTGCCGAGCTTGACCTTGGGCACCTACGGTTTTAGAGCAGGCTGTCGATAAAAGTGCTGCAATCAGCTCGGCGCGGTCAAACAAGTAATGAAATTAAATCAATCCGACGTGAAGAACCGAAAAATTTAGGAACTTTACCCTGCTAAAACGCAATTCTGCATTAAAAAAATTTTCCACAATGTAAAACAAGCCCAATATTTTTTCCACATCTCGAAATTTCGGTTCACAAAAACCCCTAAATGTGGGAAAAACGGAGCCAGCTACGCTAGCTGGTGTTCAGACTTCTAAATAAAACGCCATGTTATAATGAATGCATCTCATCTTAAATTATATGTAAAATTTGTTACCTGGTCATTCACATTTCTCGACTTCAGCTATAAGACCTTGTTAAGGCTCGAAATATGATGTGGGTTTGTCGGCAACCTAGGGAGGGTAGGGTATCCGTAGCTTTACAATCGAGTTTTACATCTGAACAACATACTTACCTCAATTGTCTAAATGAGACCTAATTAACACGTTATGCCTATCTGCATATCTTTGCTCGCAATCACATGCCAACATTCGCTTGGGAGAAGCAAAATGTAATTTTTTAAAGTGACTAACTTTTAGTAGAGTCTCGCCCCATACGCTGTTTATTTATTGTAGCAGGTACACGTATATGTATATATGGAGGCCCGTATCTTGGATTCGGCCGAGGGGTAAGACGGGTATGACCCAACATAAATTGTTTTATACCTCGGCAAAATTTGACGGGTAACTTGCAAAAATTGCAATTTTTGATGTTTTTCGACCGACATCCCTTATCTATCAGAATCATAAAATTCGAAGTTATTCTTTCCTTTTTCAAAAGGCTAAACGAAGTTTAGTTCTTTGGCAACACTTGAGTCAAAATTATGGAAAATACTTGACATGTGGCGCGAAGCACTGAAAATTTAAAGATTTTACGTCAACAAACATGTAATTTTTCAATCTTTTCGCCCATTGTCTTATCTTTCAATTTTTTCGGCCATAAGGGCGAGGATGGCCCCTCTCCTAAATATGGCCCTGTTTATATGAAAGCGATGCAGCTTATTTCCCATTACAAAATTACTCTCCTCAGCAGACTTTTTCACTAGGTAACATACGCTAATTTTATATCCAAGTTGAGATGCACGAGCAAAGTCCGGTTTTATCCCAAAAATCTGGCAAGTCAAGGAAACCCGATCAACCAATTTACTCGCCGCGCAATCGCTTTGGTGCTAAAAGTGGTCCAGATGCTCCTAATTCTAAGAATAATAAACAGCAGGCGGCATTGAGTGACCACAAAACGTCAATGAAAGATAAACAGATTGGTAAAAACGAGACACCACACGAAGAAGGCATAAACACTATGCCGGGCTCCAGCCAACAAGGACAGAATGATAACAAGGAGCCCAAATCAACGCCTAAATCAAATTCCGCGCAATTGAGTGGAGGCCTGAAGTCTAACCCGACAGAAGGAGTAAATTTACAATGACTTTGGAATGCGTGACTCACGGCTTAAAATTTTCTGAGGGGGTAATCGATCTTTTTAAGGGGGACGCACTTGGTCTTCAATTTATGCTCAAAAATGGCAAAAATTACCTGAAAATGGCCGCTAATCGTAAGTTTTTGCCAAAAATGGGAAAAATTCAAAAATTTTTCGATTTTAGGGACATGAAGACATGAAGGACGACCTATTTGGGTGAACAGAGGGATTCCCGCATCCCGTTCCCATCCTATCCGCTTTTAACATGTAAGAATTATTTAAAAAAATCTGCTATATTTTAATTTCTCGCAATTTTATCAATTATATTATGGCAAATAGATTGGGTTTTCGCCATTCGTGTTCTTTTAGGAGGGAGGTTGGCTGAGCCTTATAAAGTGTAACAGCTCTAAATTTCGGAAGCGTGGGATAGTCGGCCACATGACCTTCAATTTTCGGTCAAAAATGTCAAAAGGCAAAAATGGCACTTGAAAAATATCAAAAAATGCAACTTATTCTAAAGTCGGAGAGTGTGAAAGAAACAGTAGCTTTTTTCAAGTGAAAGTAGCCTCAAGAGTGGTATGTATATGCGATAAAATAGAAATAAACTACGTTATTACATAGTTTCTGGTCAATTTGAAACATTTTCAAAGAAAATTTCTAATTTTCATTTATTCCCGGCCTTCATTTTGCCTCATTTTCCCGATAAAATTTTATATTTTTCCATTGTGGGGATTATGGATCGCAAACCCACGCACATACTTGTGTCCAGGATTTTATTTCAGGGGGAGGCGAAAACTTTGATGTCGAGACATATCGAAAAGCATTTGGAGATTGCCAAAAATGAAGCCATTTTTGAGCCTATCTCAACAATCTCTACGTAACCGTGAAGGAAATTTTGAGAAATAATTTCAAAAACTTACCCCATGCCTTATTCATATGAAACAAATCCATCGTTTAAACTACCTCTACAAGTGATTTCTATTCCTTTAATCGACGAATAATTTCCTTAGCTTCTGTCCTTGTATTTAATCTTTGTTGCTCTATCCGGAAAAATAAAACAGAAAATGAATGAATAGGCACGAAGCGCCGAAAAAATTTGACGTATTTTACTTGTTCAGCCCAAATTTGAGCGGTCTTATGCGGTTTAGAAGACAAAAATATAAATAAACAATAAACCTGGAGCAAAGCGTAGGAAAATTATCAGTTTACTAGCTCAAAAGTACGCTAGAAACCTTTTTTGGCAGTGCTTAAGACCAACTTGTCAAATTTTTCATTTTTCACTGGCAGACTGTTGGGTCGGACAAAAAATTTTTTCATTTAAGGAAAGGGAGGGGCGCTTCTTCCTTCCGACCCCCCTAAGTATGGGCATTCGTGCATGTGTGCTCAGGATTGTTTGCATGTACAGTGACCGCCAAGAAACTTGACGGAACGTCGTTGTCAGATTCATGTTTCATGGTGCGTATGAGCGCCGCGTTTTGTGCATTATTCTCTATCAACTTCTTCTTTTCTATTACAGTATATTATCACGGTTTTTTGTATTCGGCAAACATTTTTCCCGATGTACAAAGACTTTCCATGACCGTCTTTGTACATGAAAAAGATTTTGGGAAGACAAAAACTTCAAAAAAGGTCTGAAATTCGCGAAAATTTTTCGGCGCCCCGCGCCGAAATGAGTAATTGTGTGTCTTATGTATCTTTATAATAGCAGGTTGCATTTCAAAAGGAAAAATGTCAAGTTTTCCGGCGCTTGGTGCCGTTTTAAGACGATTCTTAATGATTCTTGTTCTCAGAAACCCAGAAATTAGCTGAAATACACTACCAAAGGTCGAACAACGTTTTTACTATACTAAAATCGTTACTTCCATATATTAGACTACCCAAATTTTGTGCGTACAAAATGTACAAAGACTTTTAGGGACCATCTTTGTATATACTTGTACAAAGGGACCTTGTACAAAAAAAACTGTATATAACCATACATGATCTTGGGGGGGGGTTTGGGGGGTTTTCACCCCCGCAGAATCATTTTCACCCCCAGAATTGGCGATTTTTCAAAAGTTTCATAAACTAACCTGGAAATTGGTAGAAAAAGTGTCTTTTTAAGAGTTTTTGGCTATCTATTTGCTCAAAATCGCCAAATTTTCGGCGCTTCGCGCCATATATTCATGTTTTAAGCGATATATTGGTCAATTTATTCGACTTTTTCGAAATTTTTTTCATGATTTCATGCTCTAGAAGGATAGAGTATCGTCAGAAACGCCAAAAAACGATGTTTTTTAACGCGTACCGGCCATTTTTGGGCCCAAAAAAGGCACTTCAGGTTTTCACTCCCCCCAGAAATTCCCATACTGTGCATGTATGTATATAACCCTGTATCATGCCGCTCATGCGGCGACGCAGACGAAGCAATTGGACTTTAAATAGCGTCAACTAACTAATAGCGCACGGGATTCACGTGCGCGGCGCACAGAATTTACTTGCGCGTTTTCTTCTTCTTGACGCTATTAATAGCTAAATGCGTCGCCACATTAATGGCATGATACAGCATAATATACTGTAATAAAAAAACAAGTTGACGGAGAATAATGGACGCAACGCGGCGCTTGCGACGCATCACCAATATTAATCTGACAATCAACTTTCATGGCGAACACTTTACTAGCATGACGCAAACCGTCAAAGAACCATTAAAATTACTAAAATTACTAGTTTCTGATTATTTATCTGATAAGAGTGATTATCCATATTTTAACATTTTCAAGCACACGATCCAAGGAAAGAAAAGCGATCAATTGTCCAGTTTTAATGATACAAAGCTTCAAAATAAACAACGTGATGTAAAGGACGATTCGATAATTAACGACGAGGATAAGTTAGTGAACGAAAAATCGCATCAAAAAATCAGGGAAAAGGATGCTATTTCGACGACAAGAACCGACGATCGAAAAATCGATCGATGCGCAAATTCGATCGATAACGATCGTATTCGGCCGGTTAATGAAAAAGGAAAAAGGGCCGATGGTAGAAGTTTAATCGATAATGATCAAATCCGATTGGCCAACGAAAAAGGAAAAATATCCAATCGCCAAAATTCATTTAATAATGATCAAATTCGATTGGCCGCTGAAAATGGGAAAATAGCCAATCACAGAAATTCGACTGATAATGATCAAATCCGATTGGTTGATGAAAAAGAGAGAATAATCCGTAGCAAAAAATCGATCAGTATTGATCAAATCCGATCGGTCAATGAAAAAGAAACGGCGGGCAAACCGAAAAATCAGATTGATAAGGACCAAATTCGATTGGCTAATGAAAAAGAGAAAATAGCCAATCAGAAGAAAGCTAATCGACGTGATTCGGAGAATGATAATCAATTTTGGGGCAAAAGCGACCAGCCGCCAAAATCGAATCGAAACAAGTCGGAAAATCGCAGCGATAATGAACAGCGGACGGAAAAAATATATAATCGGAAAAATGACGGACCGAATGGCCAAAAATCGGTCGTTGGACAAGGGTCATCGAGTGACCAAGGTCACGGATTTCGCAGCCTTGATGACGTAGTCAAGAAAAGATTGCCTGCGGCAAAACCACGCGACAAACAAAGCGATCGACGCAGGGTGAGCACATCTGGACGTGGAGGTATGCACTCAGGGGCGGATTTAGGGGGAGGGGGCGGCCGCCCCTCCCCATTGGCCTGAAATAGTGCGCAAAATTAAGGATTTTAAGCGATTTTTAGCGATATTCGGGCTGAAACGGCTAATTTTTCCGCCCAAGTCAGGGTTCCGCCCCCTTAGGGGATACCGCCCCACCCTTAAGAAAATCCTGGATCCGCCACTGTATGCACCCCATTGAAAACCGAAATACCCCCCTCCCAGAATCAAATTTTTGAAATTTTTTTGTTATTTCGCAAGTTTTTTGATGCCAATGGATAGTGCCTCGATGAGAAACGTTGAAAAATGGTGTTTTTTCGCCATACCACCTTTTTTAATGCCGTTTTTGACCTTTGAGAAATCTTGAACCCCCTCCCCCCAGAACTTTGGTGCCGCCCGTCTATGAGGGTGATTGGATATTTCGCGTACTGACTCCACAGGCTCGTACTTTAGAATAATGTGAGGCGATCGAAAATTATTCAAATTAATAAATTATTTATGTATTCGTTCTCGTTGACGATGATTTCTCGACCGAGAGAGTTCTTATTATTGTCAACGAGGCTGATTCAAGTTTGTAACCGATTGTGTTTGTATAGAAGATGATTGGTTTTTTCAAGGCATCGAATTAGTTAGAAGGATGATGAAAAGACTTTGGGAAAAGGGTGTTATGTATTTACTAGAGATGTGCCGGGGCCGCTCTTTTTGCCGGGGCCGGGGCCGGGGCCGGGGCCTGGCCGGGGCCTGTACAAAACATATACCCTATACTTACTATGCTATACCAAGCATCCACATTATTTCTATACTGACCTAACATCTTAGTATTACTATTGTAAGCAATTTCATATTGCTTTAATGAATTAAAGACTTAAAAATAAGCAGATAAAAGAGAAATAAAGAAAAAATTAATAAAAAATTGTGAATATAGCTGTTAGGCATAGAAAACAATAAGCTAAGCTGAACAGAATATGACTTTTTTATAGTATTTATGCTGATTCGATGAAAGAAATAGACCAGCAAAACAGTACAATACAAAAGATTACGATTACATTGCACGAGAAATAAGTAACCCAGAGATTAAGTACACGCTTGAAAAACTTATCTCTAGAATATCAACAAAATCATAGGGGCGAAAAATGCTTGTACGACGAAAAATCATTTACCAAGATTAGGGAACATGCATAATCAAATTGAAATAATATTTAAAAAATTATTTGAAAACCACTTAAAAGTGAAGACACTTGCTCTATTATTTGGCGCACAGCGCCCGAAATTAGTGAAAAATCGCATATATTAAAGCAAACGAATTCTATCTGGATGATAAAATAAGTTGCCGTACCCTAGCATTTTTTAAGGTACATAAGTACATACATCGATTTATAAAACAATTTTACAGACACTGGTGAAAGTCTCTTGCATTTTAAACTTTATTGTCTAAGAATTATCGATCAAACGTGCTTATTTTCGCAATAAAAATTCTTGATTGAGCTAAGCTATTCAAGAATGTATCGAATTGTTTCAATGCTCACTCAAATCTTGATTATTAGATTACCTGAAGCGAAACACAACAGTAGCCTAAGCTAAATTTTAACGAAATTTAGCTTATTTTTGCGAATAAATAAATATTATGTTGCGTAATTTGGCAAAAAGATTAATTTTGTTCGATTTTCATTAATTTTTCATCGTTTTTACAGGCCCCGGCCCGGGCGGGCCTGGACTCCGGCGCCGGGGCCGGGCCGGGGCCGGGTCCTGGCACACCTCTAGTATTTACATAGATTTTTTTGTTTAATTAAAATTTTCTAACCGTTTTTAAGTACATATGTTTCTTTCTTTTCTTATGCGTTTTCGTATTTTTATCTCGCATGTATTCATAAATTTATTCTGTTATTACTATATTTATTTATTTATTTATTATTTATTTATTTATTTATTTACTTATTTATTTATTTATTTATTTATTCATTTATTTATTTATTTATTTATCTAATTAATATTTATGAACTCTCATTTAATTGTTTATATGTATTTACGCTAACTATCCATAATAAGACTGTACTGTTTTGTTTAACCCTCAAATGTTCTGTTTTGTCAATGTTTTTAATTCATGTCTTTTGTTTATGAAGCAATTGTCTTTAGCATTTAATGAAGTAACGAAATGTAAATAATGCGCATCGGGTTTCTGCTCGTTTTGCTTATTAAAGTATATGTCAGTATTTTTCTGTTTCAAAAGTGTTTCTGTGTTGTGAAATTTCCTACGATTCATTAGTTCACAGATTTTTGAATTCGCTAATCGAAAACTGACAATCTCTCGCAATTTCGATTTTTGAGTGCTCAATTGAAGAAAATATCAAGATATTCTGCTCCCCAGCTCTTCCGTCGACTTTAAACCTAAAATCATATATAATTGAAAAGAAAAGATTAAATACAGGGTGGCGCACGTATCTATTTTATATTTCATTTCTCTATACAGGCACGTATTTGTGGGGGGATGGCGGGGGTTTAGGACCCTCCTGAATTCAGGAAAAGCGGAAGAATTGGAATTTTTAAACGTTATTCTGTGTGTTATATTCAGCCTTTTTGGGCTTATTCCCCCCGAAAAAGTTGGTGTTGATCCCCCCAAAATAGGACGGCCAGCTACGTGCCTGTCTCTATAGCTACAAAATTTTTGATTCAAACAACATAAAATTTTACCAGGTTATAAAGGGACCATACAAGTTTTATTATGCGAACTTTTACATTGTCAGAATCTATATTTCAGGAGTATTACACTTTTGTGAGAACACGACTATTTTCGGAAATTTCAAATATGGCCCGCAACAACTGAGCAAAGCTTTAAGCGCATTCCAATTTTAACATCATCAAAAACGCAAATAACGGAATTTTCTCATTTTTGAATGTTCGAGGGGGGCGCATTTCTCAATTTACAAAGAAAAGCAGCAGATGGCGTCAAGTTGAAAGAACTACGAGGTTAAAGCACGGTTTTTTGTATTCGGCAAAGATTTTGCCCGATGTACAACGACTTTAAGGGACCGTCTTTGTACTTGTTAAAAAAACAAACAAAAAGCATTTATTACAACGTCTGGGAAAAACACACAAATACAAAAAGGGATGAAACTCGATAAAAAATGCAATATTTTAAATGACACACATGACAGCATACGAGTATATACGATTACAACGTTAGCAATAGGAACATGCAGTCACGAAGGTGACAACTTACGCACGCCCCTCATGTACAAATATTTTTAGGAAGACAAAAATTGCAAAAAAGGTCTGAAATTCGCAAAAATTTTCGGCGCTTCGCGCTGAAATGAGTAATTGTGTGTTCTATATATCTTTGTAATGACTGAAATTGCATTTCAAAAGGAAAAATGTCGAATTTAAGACTGTTCTTAGTGGTTTTTGCTTTTAGAGACTCAAAAATGAGCTAAAATACACTACCAAAAGTCGAACGACTCTGTTTTTACCACACTAAAATCGCTACTGTACCATATTATACATAGTAGCCCAAAATTTGTGTGTTCAAAATGTACTAAGACTTTTGGGGACCATCTTTGTACATGTACAAACGGACCTTGTACAAAAAAACACTGGGCCAAAGCATGGCAGGCGAATCCACCGCTCATGCAGCCTTGGTCGGCCTCGTCATTCTCCTGACTTAACGTTGTGCGATCTTTCTTTAGGGATTTATTAAATCTAAAGCATACAGAACGTGCTCATTAAACATTCATGAATTGAAAAGTCCAGACACGTATCTCTGGGGGAATGGGGGAGTGGTTCGGACCACCTCAAAATTCAGAAAAATCGGAAAAATAGGACTTTTAAATAATATTTTGTGCTATTGTTGGCCTTTTTGGGCTTAGTCCCCCAAAATTGGTGTTGTTTCCCCCAAAATAGGACGGCCTACGTGCCTGGAAAATTCAGATTATTAATGCCTCAGTTGAAGTTACACTCGAAATCCATCGAAAGTCTTGCGTGAAAAGTATCTTCGTTTATTTTAATTTAGGAAAAACAGAATTGATCGCATAAAAGTGCATTTCTTGCGATATACATAATTTGATACTGTAAAACTTTGCAAGATGAAACTTTTATGCTTGCTTTATAATCTGGTAAAGTTTTATGTTATATGAATGAAAACTGATGCAGCTATAGAACAACAACCTATGGAATAGATACGCGCGCCATCCCGCATATAATTGAAGGAATGGTCCACGACAAGGTTAGAGAAAAATCTAAAAATTTCCTGACACCGCGGAATAAGAAAATACGAGTACATAAGTGTAACCTTAGAAACACATAACGGCTCGAAATCTAGGGGGGGTGTTCCCCGGCCATTTTTAGGGGGTTGGGTTTGAGGGGTAGTTGATCTCAAGTTTTTGGCCAAAAACGGTTAAAACAACACCTGAAATGGCCAAAAATCGTAATTTTCTCCAAAAAAATCGGGGCGGGTTCAAAAATTTGTCTGATTTTGAAGGGATGGTGGGGGGAGCACCGGCTTTGTGTGGGGATCCCTCCATCCCTCTCTTACATGTCTGTATACGTACGTATTATTTTTTGTTAATATTTTATTTATGTGTCTGCTTTATTTTCATTTTCTTCTTTACTGTTGATTTGGCAGGTTGCCAAAAGGGACGGCGGCCGCATTGTCGGCGCGCTTTCGCGTGAAGAAATGTTCATCAGGGAAACTGGAGGTCAGTCGATGCCCGAAGAAAAGGAACCCATTCAACAGTTAGTGTTTACCAATTCCAAATTAACGCTGCCTGTTATACCGGAAATAATCGATATTAAAAGCTTTACCGTCACCAAAGCCCCGCCTCCCAAACCAGATCCGCCCTCGTTGCCTGAATCACGTCCAATTGAAGTAAATTTCGATTGGTTTATTTTTAAAGATTTTAAATTATTACAGTTTTTATCATAATCGTGTTACTATTCTTTAAATTTTTTGATCTTTATTTATAATTCTATATGTTTTGTTTATAATTTATAAAAAAATCCTCAATCGATTTTTCTTATGCCATATAAGAGCTTGATGAGAAACTTAAAAATAGTTTTTTTCCATTGTATAGTCTTTTGTGTCAAACAACAGGCTCGTGAATTTTGGGTCTAAAGCAGTGGTTTCTTTTTTGTACAGGTCCGTTTGTACATGTACAAAGATGGTCCCCAAAACTCTTTGTACATTCTGTACATGCAAATTTTCGTGTACTATAATATGGTACAGTAGCGATTTTAATGTGATAAAACAGGGTTTTTCGACCGTTGGTAGTGTATTTTAGCTAATTTCTATATGTCTGACGCCAAAAATCACTTGAAAATTGTCTCAAAACGGCGCGCTGCGCCGAAAAAAATGATATTTTTTCATTCTAAATGGAAATTTTGCCATTTTAAAGATGTATAGGACGGATAATTACTCATTTCGGCGCGTTGCGCCGAAAATTTTTGGGAATTCTACTCGTTTTTACAGTTTTTGTCTTCCCAAAAATCGTTGTAGATTTTGTACACACAAATTTTTGGGTACTATAATGTGGTGCAGTAGCAATTTTAGTGTGGTAAGAATAGAGTTGTTCGACTTTTGGTAGTGTATTTTAGCTAATGTCTGGGGCTCTGAGGGCAAAAATCACTAAGAATCGTCTTGAAACGGCGCGAAGCGCCGAAAAATTTAACATTTTTCCTTTTGAAATGCAATTTATGCCATTATAAAGATATATAGAATATATAATAGATAAATATATAATACATATATAATAATATAAATAGAATATATAATAAATAAATAATATAAATAGAATATATAATAAATAAATATATAATATATAATCTATTAATATATAATACAATAAAACATATAAAAGAAATTTAAAAAAAATTGAATATAAAAATTTATGAGATTGTTAATATACATATAATATACTAATATATAATGTATAATATCTTTAATATATAATAGAAGACAATATATAGAACACACAACACACACACAACACACAATTACTCATTTCATTTCATTAAAATTTTTCCGAATTTTACACCTTTTTTGCAATGTTAGTCTTCCCAAAAATCTTTGTACATGTACAAAGACGGTCCCGAAAAGTCTTTGTACATCGGGAAAAATCTTTGCGAGTACAAAAAAACACTGGTCTAAAGATATTTTTAGTTGAGTACATGCTTAGCTAATTAAAATTTATGAGATTGCATTTTCTCGTTATTTCATTTTTTCTAGCTCAAAAGTGATGCGTACGCGTCGAAAACACTTTTTCGGCTTTTTATGACGCTGCTCTATATTTTTAGAGCATAGAGAGATAGAAAATTTTTCGAAAAATTCGAACAAACTAGACGAAATTATCCGGAAATTGATACTTTTAGCAATGGATGGCTAAAACTGCTTAAAACAGCGTTTTTTCACGATTTTTTGGTAACTCTTAAAAAATTGCGAATTTTTGGGGGAGGGTTAAAAAGTTTTTGGGGTCTGATGGAAAACTTTGAGGCGAGGATAACTGAAACCTCTTTACTGAACATATTCGCTCGGCTTATCTTGAAAATTTTACTTTTTTTTGTTGAAAAATAACAAGAATTGCGTTGCACGTTATATAGAAATCGTTGATCCTTTGATTACTTATTCTTTTTTATTTGACGAATAACTAGAAATTGTAATTTTTTTTGATTTCAGGACGAAATCAATTTCTGCGTATTCTGGCACTAAAAGAAAAAAATTTGCATAGTTTTTTGGTTTCCGTGTTGAAATTCGATTTCAGTGCAATTAACTGCCGTTTATAAGCGTACATGTATATAATGGCTTAAAATTTTGGATGGGGGGGGGGGTTCTGGCCACTTAGGGGAGGTGGGGTAAACGGCCTCCAATTTTTGCCAAAAACGGCCAGCAATCCTTGAAAGGGCCATAGTTTTTTTCCACAAAAATCGGGAAGAGTCAAAAATTTTCTGGCTACGGGGGGTTGGGCGGGACGACCAACTTTTGGGAAGGGGATCCCTCCCCATACCCCTGTTGTTTATTTGTAAGCAGTCTAGTCAACAAGTTGATTATTTATTCTACTTGTGTACTTTTTGTAGGACTGTTGATTTTTATTTTCTGCTTTTTACGACAATAATGTGTGCTGCTGCGAACATTTTCGCCTTCTTTCGAATTATTCGGGGAACTTTTTATGCGTTAAATTTGCCTAAACAGATTTTACAGCGAATTTAAAATTTATTTATTGACAAAATTTACTTAGAACTATGTAATTTACAATTTTTAGAATTTTTTACAAATATTCTGCGTACGATGCTTAGGTTGTATGTGAAATTTATTTTTCTCACTTTTTAGTGGTGGGTTGCTGTATTAAAGCATTGAATGGATAAAGGAGTAGGCTGTAGTGTTATGTTTTGATTAAATTCCAAATTAAGGTACGAATGATAGTTGTTTTGAAACATGTTAATTATTTAACCAAAAAATGGTAAATATAAAATGTTTCTTAAACGTATTTCTTTATGAGATTATTAGCTTGCCTTATCATGCAGTCAAGGGCTACAATACAAAATTTTTGTAAAAATTTAATATAAAAAATATGATATTTTTAAGTATAAAATGTTTTGTGAAAACCTAACTAAGCTACGCTATGCAATTCCGTATAAAAGTACATAACGATAGAACTTCCGGATCCTTCTATTATGTCTGTCAAGTTACATACTTTACACGTTAAGCTGGCACGTAGCTGGCCGTCCTATTTTGGGGGGACCAACACCAATTTTGGGGGCTAGCCCAAAAAAAAGCCAAAAATAGCACGAAATAACGTTTAAAAAATTCTATTTTTTCCGATTTTTCTGAATATCCTTTGGGGGGTTGGGTCCGAACCCCCTCCCTTCCCCACCAGAGATACCTGCCTGACGTTTAGTCGGGTAAGTAAAAAGTTTTATCAAGTTTTAGTCATAAGCACGTCAAATGCTTCCGAACGTCTTTTTATCGTGATATTTAAATCAGTGGGCCTTCAAGACTTACTTACTTAAGCTGAAGCAGGCACGTATCTCTGGGGGGATGAGTTGGTTCGGAACCCCCCCCCGAAATTCGGGAAAATAGGACTTTCTAAACGTTATTTTGTGCTATTTTTGGCTTTTTTGGGCTCAGTTCCTCCCAAAAAAATTGGTGTTGGTCCCCCAAAGTAGGACGGTCAGCTGCATGCCTGAGCTGAAGGCCTGAATTTTTGGCTATGGATCGTAAATTTTCCGTCATCGATTGCGAAAAAACATCTAAGAATAGCAGGGAAATGAAAGTTTAAAAAAAAAACGGTTGGGATTGAAAAGTAATAAGTTTAGGGATTGGGGTACGACGTATTAATAATTAAAAAATAAGTGAATAAATGAAAAATAAGTACCTAAATGAATAAATAAAAAATCCGGTAAATAAAGAGATAAATAAATATGTACTCAAATAATTAAATGAATAAATAATTAAATAATTGAATGATTAATAAAAAGATTTATAACTAATTAATAAATAAGTAGTTAAAGCAACTTTTTTTATTCACTATGCATATTTTTTGCCAATTTCATTTAGCTTGCTTCCCCGCAACTTTGACCGAAGCGCCGGCTCATTTTCCCGCCGCCTACGCTAACGTAAACTGGTACGAAGAGCTTCAGGCCGAGATGCAACAAAGGGCCAAATCGCCAAATTTATCAGATCAACCCGTTCCGGGCTTAATCCACTTGCCCGATCGATTGCAACCCGAGTTTACACGCGATCAGCACCAAACATATCTGTACGACCGTCCAAGGGGCAATAAACCGAAAGGTACCATACATGCACATAGGATAGGGAGGGGGTGAGGGGGTATCACCCACCCTGGAGGGTCAGTCGGACAGTACTGTCCAGGTACGTATCTCTGGGGACGGGGGGGGGTTCGGCGGACCCCCCAAATTCAGAAAAGAAAAATATGATTTTGCCCTTTTCAGGCTTAGTCCCCCAAAAATTGGTGTTGGTCCCCCAAAAATAGGACGGTCAGCTACGTGCCTGCTACTGTCCGGCGATTTTGAGCCGATGAAACTTTTTTTGCAGCAATTTTGAGGTCCAAAGCGAAAAATACGCCCAAGTTTTCCGGCGCTTCGCGCCAGATTATTACATTCAAGTACTTTTTACTCAAAAAGCAACCAAAATCGATTTTTTGCATTTTTTGGTGTTAAAAGTGGTATAATGCCGTTAAAATGGACTAAAAATGCCTTTAAAATGCGACATTACCGCGAAAAAACGTTTTATAGGCTCTTTTGACAATTTTGATTTTTAGAAGGGCAAAAGAAAATCGTGAACGTTAAATTTACTGTTGTGGATTCTGGAGACTTCACCACCCTCTGCCGACCCTGACCTTGTGCACCTATGTATGAAGGGTACGCAAATGCACGCATGTATCAGCAGCATGGGGGAAATTCCTACCCAAAGTTGGTCGGCCCCTAACCCCCAAAGTCAGAAAATTCCCCCACCGCCAGTTTTTTGAAAAAGTTTCGCCATTTGGCCGTTTTTGGTGATTTTTGACCGTTCTCGGCCAAAAATTGGAGGTCATTTCCCTCCAGAAATGGTCGGGCTCCCCCGCCCAAAATTTTTAACTGTTAAATACATGATAACGATTGATCAATTTTATATTAGATAATGCTATGCTATGCTAATACGTACTTATGTGTATGCTGACAACGCTATTAATTATTCGGATATACGAGTCAGATTCGCATGAGTTATGCTCATTGATGCCCTGATTATTAAGCGGAGACTATGAGTTGACGTAACATCAAATTCACGGGTTTAACTGGCTGATAAGCCATTCTTGAGCTCGTTGTAGCACATTCGCTATAGCAAGAGTTCTGCAAAGTTGGTTTTTGCTCTTTGTGAATGTTGATTTTGATGATGACGTGCTTATGATGACACGATGATGATGATGGTGATGATGACGACGAGGATGAGGAGGATTCTGAATTCTTAAGATAATGATTATGTGATTGATGGTGATGGACAATTTTGGTTTTGTTTGATTTTTGATGTAATTTATTTTTATTTCGAGATATTGACCGGGGGCTCCATATTCCGAAGCTGACCCCGTCGTATTGACCCCATTTCCGGTAACCGTGCATAGCACGTGCGTGAAGAATAGCCTGCATGCTACGGTTCAGTATTAACGACGGTCTTATAGTTATTTTACGACTCTAGCGGAAAGGGGGAGCGACCGACTTTTAGTGCCTGCAGGCACGCAGCTGGCCGTCCTATTTTGGGAGGGGGCTAACACCGATTTTTGGGGGACTAAGCCCAAAAAGGCCAAAAATAGCACAAAACAATGTTTAAAAAGTCCGATTATTCTGAATTTGGGGGTGGGGTCCGACCACATCTGGGCGTGGGGGAGTTTGGGGTATGCACCCCCAGAAACCAAAATAACTCCCCCAGAAATCAAAATACCCCCCCAGAATTCAATATTTGAAATTTTTTAAAGTTTGTTTTCGCAATTTTTTGATGCCAATGGATAGTGCTTGATGAGAAACGTCGAAAAATGATGTTTTTATCGCCATACCACCATTTTTAAAACCCTTTTTTTGACCTTCAAAAAATCTTGCACCCCCAGAATTTTCTAGCTTCCCACGTATAGGTTCGACCCCCACCCCAATCCCACCAGAGATACGTGTCTGAGTGTCTGATCATAGATAATTCATTATTGTACGATTAATATTAATTAATTATCATTAACTAATCACAACTGCATGATTACTAATGGATCCCCTGATGGCTCAGGCCGCGGCAAAGGTCGAATTTTGGACGAGGGCCCGGCGGCGGGTCCACCCTTCCGAAACGAAATGATTTGCGCCAGTAGCGATCGGGTTTCGCGCGAGACGGAGTCGGCGGGGCCGTCGTGGCGGTCCCACTTGCCGTCGCCGTTGACGGCGACGCCGGCGGCGCCGCCGCTGCTGCGGTACGCCGACGACGGCAAACCGCCGCCGGCGGCCGCCGTCGTCGAGCGAAAATTTTTGGCCGAAGCGGGCCGACTGTGCCTCGAGCTCAAATCGTACTTCGGTCGATTCCCCGACGATATCAACGCCACATTCGACGTAAACGCCGTTTTGGAATACAGGTGGCGGTTTTAGTCGTTTTTTGGATTTTCCTCCATTATTTTCCTTTTTTATTGCGTTATAATTCTCTGTTTAATTTTTATATGATTTTAACTTAAATTTCGTTTATATTTATCATTTACATTTTTTCGAATGATTCTCAAAAATTCATAGTAAAGATGCGCTGAATAAAGATACAGCATTATCAGAAATGTCAAAAATGACGAATTTCGCAAAATGATGTCTTCAACCTATTTTCAGCCTTTTTGAGCCCACGAAACCTACTCTGAAATTCACCCCCCCCGAATTTCTTAGCTGTGCCTGTCTGATGTTGGCCCTCGCAAAAGCTGCCGAATCCGTTTTATTCTCTAAAAATCGTTAGGAAATGGTATTTTTGGAACCGTTTTTTGTTATAACTTGCTTATTATTAAATACACTGTTATATAAAATATGAAAGAATTATTTATTAAATAATTATTTTCATATACATAATTAAGTTTTCTTAAAAATGAATTATTTTTAAATTATTCTCATTATTCTTAAATGATTTTTAAATTTTTCTAATTGATTCTTAGTTTATGCTCATTTATTTTAAGCTATGTTGTACATACCCATGCACAGCATGACCTATCTGAGGGGGGTGTTTAGAATTGAGCTTTTTTGGGCCAAGATGGCCCACAGAACTGGTATACATAAGCGCTGAAATAGAATTAAAAATAACTTATACCTAGTTTCTCGTCAATTTGAGGCATTTTTGGAAAAAATTTTCAATTTATACCATTTTTGGCCTTCATTTTGCCCATTTCCCAATGAATTGCCAATTGTTTTTTATCCCGGGGGTCTAGACCCCCGGGATAAAAAACGCGCATGTCTGGTTATGCCTACTACAATGGCTAAACTTACTTTAAACTATTAAATAAGGCGAAGTTTAAACCGGATTTTGAATTTGAAAAATAAATTTTTTTTCAAATTTTTCATCCTTTTTCTTCCATTTTGTAGACGAAAAATCCAAAATTTGTACCGGGAAGCCGTCGTCTATGACCCCGAATGCACTTTTACGCAAAATATCGAGCATCGCATGTGGAAAGCCGCTTTTTACGACGTGGTCGAAGTTTTTCGCACTTTTCACGCCGTCAAAAACAAGGTTTTCAGGGACTCGATGATCGGCGCCTTGGAAAAATTATTGGACGAGGTTCGTGTTAAGCAGGCGCGTAGCTCTGGGGAATTGGAAGGGGGTCCGGACCCCCCACTAAATTCAGGAAAATTGGGAAAATAGGACTTTTTAAACATTATTTTGGGCTATTTTTGGGCTTAGTCCCCCAAAATTGGCGTTGTTGCCCCAAAATAGGACAGCCAGCTACTTCCTTTTGTTATAGGTATTCACATGTAAAATTCGGTCTCAAAGCGAAAGATGTCGTGTAAGGGAAATAACCTGCGAATGAATATTTACGCAATATCTCTTTTATTTATATCGTCTCGAATATGAAGTATAATATAGGGATTACTGTAGATGTGCAAACTTGCGGCGACTATCATACATGATCTTAGGATTTGGGGTAATCACCCTTCCCATGCAAAAAGTTTTCACCTCCCCGTAAAGTTGCTCACCCCCAGAATTCGCGATTCCCTTGAAAATTCACGGAAACGGTGCCATTTTTAAGCGTTGTTTAGTTATCTATACATATGCGTTTGCTCAAAAGTGTCAAATTTTCGGCATCGATTCATTTTTTTGACCATAAACTGAGTGTTTGAAAATAATTCCGTTTAATTTAGTAGAATTTTTCTGATTTCCAGGAGAACCCCTAGAATTCGCTGGAGAACCTCCCGAAATTTGCAGGAGAACTCCCCAGAATTCCCAAGAGAACCCCCAGAATTCCCAGGGGAACCCCCAGAACCCCCTGGAGAACCCCCCGGAATTCCTAGGAGAACTCCCCAGAATTCCCAGTAGAACCTCCTAGGATTCCCAGGAGAACCCCCAGAATTCCCAGGAGAACTCCCAGAATTCCCTGGAGAACCCCCTAGAACCCCAGTGGAGAACCCCCGGAATTCCCGGGAGAACTCCCCCAGATTTCCCAGAAGAACCTCCTAGAATTCCCAGGAGAACCCCCAGAATTCCCAGGAGAACCCCCTGAATTCCCAGGAGAACCCCCCAGAATTCCCAGGAGAACCCCGGAATTCCCAGGCTGTGCATACCTGGTGGCTATTTTCAATTTGTATTATTAATTATTTTTATTTTTATTTTATTTTTCTCTTCAGGGTACAACTTTTTATACCGAATTTATTCGAGAGTACGAATCGAAGTACCAGTTTAAAGTGAACGATTCTATCAGCATCCCGGACGAAAATTTCCTCCACGTCGCCCCCGCCGAAAAATCGATCAAAGACGTGATTCGGGCCAAAGGTCGCGCTTTCACTTACGCTTTACAAACCTGTCATCGATTTTACGTCGCCTTCGGCGATTTGGAACGATATAAGCAGCAGCTTCGGGCTACCCTTGAACCAGCTTCTTTGCCCAACTATTCTATGGCCAGATTGTAAGACTTATAAATTTATTATTTGATTAATTAATTAATTAATTCATTATAAACTTTTATTAATTTTATTAATTTTTAGTCAATTTTCAAATTTTTTTCTATTTTTGTAATTTTTTTAATCAATTTTTATATTTTTATTTATCATCATTCATAAACATTAATTAATTTTATTGATTTTTTGCTAATTTTTGAATTTTTTTCCAAATTTTATGCATCACTATTTTATTATATTATAATATACTCTTCTATTCTATTATTTTTTATTACTAATGTTCACGATTACTTGTTTCATTCGATCAATTACTTTTTATTTGATATTTACGCTCCTGGTTTCTATACTTATTCGTTTCATTTTTTTCTTTGTTATTTATTCAACTTTTCCGAAAACCTGGCTAAATTTGAAGGAGTGCCGAAAAAACCTGCCGTGTTGAAGCGTTTTGAAATTGAAATGGTCCCCGGGGCAAGTCGGGTTTTTCTAAATTAGGCTACATAATTATTTTCCCCGAAATTAAGCCTTACTGTATCTATCTACAAAAAATGATTTGATGCAATTCGTATAGCAAAATTTGGCAGTTGGCCCTGGGCCAGTTTTTGGTCAATCGGTCGAAGCTTTAATTTTTATAGGGCATTGCCTGAATACGTGTACTTATATTTTTCGTATTTGCCAAAATCATTAGCGAATTCTGGGGGTGTTGAAAAAATTTTTACGAAGGGGGGATGTAAATTTTTCTGGGGATGACCCCCGCTAACCCCTCAGATAATGAATGACTATTGGCTATAAGCTACATACCAGTACATACTACATATTTGTATTGTATAAATCCAGGATCTGATCTAAATGACTGGATTTGTTTTCAGTTTTGTGCGAATTTTAGGTGACTTTTTTTTGGCTATTTTTCGATTAATTTTTGGCCAGCTTTTCATATATATCATTGGAACTATACATAAGACCCGTACATGCATAAACAATCTTAAATTTTTTCATTAAGCTCATCCTGACCAATTTTAGGCGTGTGGATTGTTGCAAAAGTATTATGATTTCGGCATTTTTTGGTCAATTTCCGATGAAAATTACGTCGGAATTTCGTTTGGCGAAGGACTTTATAGATTTTTGGGAGTATTTTGTAATCGATCTTATATTGGCAACCTGCCCAATTTCCATTGCTCGTCCTGTTGGGGCTGTTTTAACCTTTTGTTCTCAGTCTGCTTATATTTTTTCTCAGAAATTACCTCACTGCCGTGCAGTTGATGCCAAATAACGGTCGATCATACAATCAATTGGCTTTGCTTGCCCAGTATACTGTAAGTGCTCTTATCGAATAATACTGGCCTATTTTTCACCATATTATAAAACTTCTAGTAATTTTCTGCTATTCTCCTGGATCGCGAAATGATATAAAAATATAAAAAATGATATAAATATAAATTTAAATACATATAAATGTAAATATGTATAAAAATGATATAAATATAAAAATAATATAAATATAAAATTATATAAAAATATTTAAAACAATATTTAAAAAAATATAAAAAACGAAATAAAAATATACAAAATAAAAAATTAATGATATCGTTAAATCTAATAAAAAAACTTAAATTAATGAGTGAAAATACCTAAAGATGAATTTATTAAAAAGTTGTTGAACGGGTTAGTTTCATATATGTATGTATATGATGCGTACATGCATATATACATACAGTGGTCGCCATGAAAGATGACGCGCTATCACCCTCAGAACTATAATTGATGGTGCGTTGCGAGCGCCGCATTTCGTCCATCATGCGCTATTATCTCTTTTTTATTATTATACGCCATTAATCTGTATCATCCCGCTAATCTGGCGATGCGGACGGCGCAACTTAGCTATTAATAGCGCCAACAAGAGGGAAGCGAGCACGTGAATGCTGGAAGCGCGCACTTGAATATCGTTCTATATTTAGGCGAGCCAACATTAAAATCAATATTTTTACAAGTCGAGCACTGTCTGTTAATTATTATTCATATAATAAGTCATTTAAAAAACTTCAATAGCATTTCCAGAGGTTTTTTTATAAATCAATTCGAAGTGTTTAAAAACTCCTAATCAGTGCTGCGTTGCGTACATCGCTCTGTATAGCGTACCTTTCTGCAAAATTCTTCATCGTCCGTCGCCGGCTTGCAAAAATATTGATTTTAATCATGGCTCGCCTGAATATTGAACGAAATTAAGGTGCGCGCTTCCAGCATTCACGTGCGCGCTTCCTTCTCGTTGACACTATTAATAGCTAAATTGCGCCGTCCGCATCGCCAGATTAACGGGACGATACAGATTAATGGCGTATAATAATAAAAAAGAGATAATAGTGCATGATGGACGAAACGCGGCGCTCGCGACGCACTATCTATTATAATTCTGAGAAAGATAGCGCGTCATCTTTCATGGCGACAACTGTACATATATGTATTTTATAAGAGCGTTAGGATAACGCTAAGTTTAAACTCTTGACAAATTTCGACAGATTCAAAAGTTTTATTGTTTTTTATTTTGTAATTTCGTAGTCTATTGCAATTAAGTTTACATGCTGCGTCGTCAGTCGATTGGTAAATTATTTAATGAATTGTTCTACTCTTACGTAATTAATCTTTTTAATGATTGAATTTATCCATATTCTCATTACTCTGGAGAAAATTATTGCGACCGCATTATGTATAAAAGCTTAAATCTAATACTTAGGAAATATAAACGTATGGTAGCCAAAAATGTGCGCAGGGTTTTTGCTTATTGCTCCTTTGCCTTATTTTTCCAAGTGATTGGGCGGAAAAAATTTCTTGTGAGGTAAGATAAAGCACGGGAAGATGGAAACATTGCCTGCCTTTGACGTTAAATCTTAAAAGTTTCGACGCTTTGCGCCAGATCTGAAGTATTTCCCATAATTTCGGCTCACGCGCGACCAAAAAATGACACCTTTTACCATTTCGAAAAAGCAAAAAAGTTCAAAAAGTTTGAATTTCTATTATCCTGATAGATAACGTCCAGAAATGCTGTTTTTGCGAGCTACCCCTTCGTATTTCCTGATATATAGAACAATTTATGTTGGATAGCCCTCCCCCTTGGCCGAATCCTGGATACGGGCCTTGTTCTACGCTTCTCGCATATAACTGAGTGTGTTTTCAACCTTTGTATTTACGTGTTGAATTTAAATATGATTTCTACCGGGTGACCTAATAGAAAGGTACTAAATTTTTCCGTTCTACATACAGTTCTCGCCACGAAATCTGGACAATAAAGAACCGATTGAGTTTATTTAGGACCGCTTTTCCGCGACCTAATCGTCGACCTAATCGCAGGAGACGTAAAGAGTATCCTGACATGCTTTACTTTAGCAAACCACGACCTAAACGCTTAAGTCGGACCGTTTGCGACTCAGCGCGCGTCCTCAAATCGATGTCTGATGATAGCGCGCGTGTGCGCATTACATACACAATATCAAAAGCATATGAATTGCACGTGCATAATTAATATTAATACATATACTATTCGCGCGCTGAGTCGTCAAAGCTCCGACCTAAGCGTTTAGGTCTCGTTTTCTTAAAAAAACCAGCGCTTCGCACTGTTTGGGTCGCGTTGTCTTAAAGTAAAGCATGTCGGGATATTCTCATGGTCTCCGGCGATTAGGTCGTGAAAAGGCGTTCCTGAATAAACTCAATCGGTCCTTTATTGTTCAAATTTCTTGGCGAGCACCGTAGGCGGGATGGGCATCCATCACCCGAAGTTGGCCGTCTCCCCATCTCCCCCACGTCAGCATATTTTCTAACCCCACCCGTTTTTAGCAAAAACTTGATTTTTGGCCGTTTATATATGCTTTTTCCCCAAAACATAGAGGTCAGTTACCCCTCCCCCCAAAAAAATCGCACAGCGACCCGCTCCCAAGATTTCAAGCCGTTGCTTGTATGCTTTTTTAAAGTTTTCTCACTTTATGTTATATGTGGCTTCACTCGGCTTACTGTAGTCGAAGCTCTAAGTGTCGATAAATTTTAGGAGTCCATTTCATATGTACGTGCTCTCGTGAGGTCCCGCTCCGCTGAAATGGCTGAGACTTACCAGAATTTCGTAGAAAGTTTGCCTTTTATGACTTATTTGAAGAGTTTTTGGCTCAAAAGTGCGGAAAAATTTATCGCTTCGCGCCATTTATTCATCTTTTGACTATGTGTGGTTAAATTTACTCTAATTTTTTATGTGGTAGAAAGAGTGCTTTCGTTTTCCGTAACGGCAAAGTGCAACGTGTTTGACGTTTACCCGTCATTTTTTTAGCATAAAAACGCACTTTTTAAAATTTTTTGTCCGATTCTCGGCGATCCCCTCAGAATTTCTATTTTTTACTTGTATAGTCGCTTTTTTTACTCAACCTGTGCATGTGGCGTTTCCGTTTGCTCATTTACACTGTCACATTGCGTGACGATTTAAGAGTCGGCATCTGGACACGTTTTATTACTACTTCCGTAGCTTATCCGTTCCGCATCCGTTTATGATCGCCAACGAATCGATGACGACGGTTCTGCAACGAATACGGTGTAAAGTAAGTCGTAGTGTAAAGTTCTAAACCGAATAATGCTATTTTTCAACAGATATGTAGGTATTTAGTTTTCAATGATTTGTTGTAAGTTTCCGATGTAGTTTTTTTTCAATACAGTCACGTATCTCTGGTGGAATGGGGGGGGGGGGTTCCGACCCCCTGAAATTCAGAAAAATTGGAAAAATAAGACTTTTTAAATGTGATTTTGTGCCTTTTTTGGCCTTTTTGGGCTTAGTCCCCCCAAAATTGGTGTTGGTCCCCCAAAATAGGACGTCCAGCTATATGCCTGCCTAAATATGGCCCAAAAATAGACGTTTTTGGCCAAAATCCGAAGTACGTAAGCCAGTGTGGGGCAGGTAATGACGAGACTTTAGTTGTGACTGGCAATCCCTCGTTTCCCTGATTCACGCGTGGATTTGGATTAATTATAGCTATTCAAGGCGAATGGATTGATATTTTTCTCAAAAATTGAAAAAGGACCTAAATATAGCCTAGGAACGCAAATTTTTTCACATAGTCGACGGGCTATAAAATCTCAACTTCTAGGGGATAAAGTACCGACCAGGCATGCAAGAGGGGAACAGAGATCCGCCACTCAATATTGGCCGTCCTATTATCCCCAAATCAAAAAATTGCTGACCCGCCCCCCGCGCGATTTTAGGACAAGAATTTGCTTTTTATTTTGAGTCATTTTTAGATGTTTTTTAGTCATTTTTGGTCCAAAATTCAAAATTATCTTTCTTCCCCTTAAAGGTTACCGAATAACCTACGCGAAATTTCGAGCTGCTGTGTACGTGTGAAGTCAGCCTTTCAATTTCGCTGGTATACTGAAAAATTTTAAGAAATTCAGAGTCTAAGGCAAACATTTTTTGCCTAAAATTCAGGACGGAATTTTCACGTTTGTCTTTTGGTATTTCTGGCATCGGGGTCGGCCTTTCCTCATCCCCAAAAGTTGATATTGCTCACCCTTTCCATTCTATTGATTTTCGGGCAAATTTATGTCTTTTTATGTGTTTTTCAGTATTTTTGACTGACGGTACATATAGAACATCCCGCTTACTCCATTTATCGGAAAAAATTTGAAAAAAAGATAAAAATTCAATCATATCAGGAAAAATTTACAAAATTGAACGTACGAATTTTCAACATTATACTTATCACACGATAGAACAACATGGGGATTACGGGTTGAAACCAAATATTCCTTAAAGTGCCGTTTCAGGGCTCCAAAAACGATGAATATGTTTGAAAAATACAATTTTCTAGCTTTTGGGACGATGCTCTTTCCAAAGCATAGAATCTAGAAATATAGGAATATGAAAAGATCTAGGGAAACGAACTGAAGAAGGTCAAAAAGTGAGCTTACATATGACGCAAACATACATTGAATGGGGGTTTCACTCCTGCAGAAATTTTCTCACCCCTCCCCCATTCGCGATTTTTGAAAAGTCCTCTAAAAATCGTAGGAAAGGTGCCCTTTTAAGCGTTTTTAGCTATAACCGTTTTTTGACTATATTTTCGTCAATTTTTTCTATTTTTTTATTTTTTAAACATTTATTTCGTTTTTATGCTCTAGGAAGATAGAGCATCGACAGAAACGCCGAAAAACGATTTTTTGACGCGTTTCCACAATTTTTGAGCATCAGAGAAGATACCTTAAAATTTCGACCCCTCAGAATTCAATTTTCGATTTTTCTTGATCTCAATGGATAGTGCTCGATGAGAAACGTTGACAAATGGTGTTTTTTCGCCATACCAACATTTTCAAGGCCATTTTTCGACCTTTAAAAATTTCGAACCCTTCCCCAGAATTTTGGCGCTGCCCACCTATGGCCTGAACCCTCTCCCCTATACCCCCAAAACCGAGTGTATCCTTAACTAAAATTTTGAGCCGTTACATTTTTATGCTCATACTTTCTCTTACGCTTATGAATAGAAAACGAGCAATTTGGGTGTTGATAATTGATCTTTACATATCATATTGCGTACAGTATTCCACGTCAGACATGCGCAGCGTGGGATTCGGGTAGGGGTGGTTGAGATTTTAAAGTGTCTTTTTTCGGCCTAAAAATGGTGAATACCATAGGTGGGCAGCGACGAAATTCTGGGGAGTGTGCAAGATTTTTCAAACGTCAAATATGGTCTCAAAACGTTGGTATGGCGAAAAAACACCATTTTTTAATGTTTCTCATCGAGCACTATCCGTTGGCATCAAAAAATCGCGAAAAAAGAACAGGATTTTCAAAAACTGAATTCTGGGGTTATTTTGGTTCTTCGGGGGGTGCATACCCCTGAAGTCCCCTTCTCCTCCGCGCTTACACGTAATAAATACGTTTTGGAAGCATAGTTTTTCTGTATTTCTGACGATGCTCTTTATAAGAATTCTCCACAAAATCGAAAAATTCGATCAAATTGAAGAAATTTCAGTCAAAAAAATGAGTATAGGGCGCGAAGCACCGAAAATTTAACACTTTCGGGCAAATATAAATAGATAAAAACGCTCGAAATGGGCACCTTTTCTACGAGTTTTTCAGAAACTTTTTGGAAAATTGCGAATTCAGGGGTTGAAAAAATTTTCAGGGAGGTGAAAAGTTTTCTGGGGAGGGATGAAACCACACCTGGGCGTGGGGGATGGGGGGATATGCACCCTCAAGAAACCAAAAAACCCCCAGAAATCAAAATACCCCAGACTTTGATTTTCTGAAATTTATTTTCGTTTTTTTTCGCAATTTTTTGATGCCAATGGATAGTGCTTGATGAGAAACGTCGATAAATGGTGTTTTTATCGCCATACCACCATTTTTAAGGTCATTTTTCGACCTTCAAAAAATCTTGCACACCCCCCCCACCCAGAATTTTCTTGCTGTCCACGTATGGATGAAACCCCCGCTCCCCTAATTCCCCAAGAACACGTATGTTTTAAGCAGATGCATGCATTTATAAGTAGTCGTCAACGTTTGAACGTAGCATTGGTAAAATTCGAAAGAAACACAACATTTACCGGCTTTTTCTGCCTGTTTCATTGATCATTTTGTCGATATGCGATTGAAGGCTTGTTTCTTAGCTGAAATTGCAAATAAAGCATCGGTTTCTTGACTTTTGACTTTGAAAATTCTGCAAAAATATCTGAAATATTTTAAATCTTGCACAAAATGGTTTTAAAGAGATATAAAAATTGTAAATAAATACTTTTAAGAAATCGGTTGAAGGGATATTTTAATGGTGTAATTTGAATTATTAAATGGGGTCGGAGATGAGGTTATAAAATCTCTATTAAAAGCATCAGTCCAACGAATTGAAAGATTATATCATGTTATATTGCATAAAATGCGTGTAACAACGAAAAGAATTCAAATTTTAAAGTGATGTAAACCGCTTAAATAGGTCGTTTTTACAATCGCTTAAGGCAGGGAGTGAAAACTGAAACATGGTGTTTCAAAAAATGACCGCCAAAGTTCTATGATATAAATCCAGAAGCGTGAAACATAGATCAAAGCCTAAAATTTTGGAAGCAAAGGGGTTTACAGTAAGCTTGAAAAATTTTCCTACAAACTCAAAAACGTCTCATTGATGTTGCGGATAATGTAAAAAGCAAGTATGTTTCGAAAAAACCAAAAAATTTGAATCGTTCTTAGACAAACGTTGTGTAAAGAAGAGGCACGTAGCTGACCGTCCTAGTTTGGGGACCGACTTAAATTTTTGGGGGACTACGCCCAAAAAGGCCAAAAATGACACAAAATAAGGTTTAAAAAGGCCGCTTTTTCTTATTTTTCTGAATTTTCAGGGGGTTCCGAACCCCCCATTTGCCCCCCCCTCGAAGATACGTGCCTGGTAAAGAAAACTGTCCTTATTTCCATGTTTACATTAATTAGTTAGTGGAATCATTGGAGAACAGTGGGCACGCCAGTCAATTTCGAATAGTATATAATTATTTCCTAACAGACTTTCATATTATGTGTACAAAAAATATTTCTAATTAGTGAACTGCTTGTATTTAATCCAAAAGATTGTGTTGCATTGATTTAAATTATTAGCCATACGGAATAAGATAATTTGAATTAACAGATTTCTAGGCTGTTATCCCTAACGTATTTTAATATTAGTGATTCTAATTTATAGATTAAAATGATTTGCATACATAACAGATGATTCTAATTTATAGATTAAAATGATTTGCATACATAACAGATGTATTGCTCCATTACTAGCTCTTTATAAATTGATATTAATGCTTATTTTTTCAACGTTTTTAAGAATAATGCAATCTTTTATTATTAATGATTCAAACAATCAAATTTATATTTATCGGAATTAATTATATGTAAATCATTTTTTCAATAAAGAGATTTGAAGTAAATTTGAAAGAATGAACTTTTAATAAAAACTCTTGTTGTAGTTTAAAAAATTCACAATTATTAATTATAATAAATTATGTATTTAGATCGAATCATCTTTATATATTTTGCGTACGTAATTGCTTCTTACTGCAGAAGGTCGTTTTACTTCGACTCATTTCATTTCGCTCAATTATTCGAGTTTATTGCTTCATTTTCCCGCTCGCTTGACACTTTGACAGCATTGTAAAGTGCACAGAATATTTGTTACTCTCTTTATTTTTACATTAGACACTTGAACTCTCTCTTTTGAGGCTACCGTTTCATAGGCGCATGCTACATGTACACAGTTCTCGCCTCGAAATTTCAACCATAAACAGCCCAATGAGTTTATTTACATAGGAACGCTTTTTCACGACCTTAACGCCATAAACCTAAACAGTATACTGACAAGCTTTAGTTTTAGAAAGCACGACCTAAACGCTTACCTAAACAGACGCTTGATGATAGCGCGCGTGTGCGCAAGGCCATATCATATGCATACGATACTGTGTACATACATATGTAATGCGCAGGCACGTACACTACTCGCCATGAATGTTTATGCTTCAATAAGCTTCTAGAGCTTGTTAGGGTTATATATTTAACACGTCGGTCCTATTTCCGTCCACGCACGACCGACGTGTTAAACATATAAGCCTTAACAAGCTCTATCATCCTATGGAGCATATTAACTCGTAAACATTCGTGGCGAGCGCTGTACATAGCTGGCCGTCCTATTTTTTGGGGTACCAACACCAATTTTGGAGGGACTAAGCTCAAAAAGGCCAACGTTTAAAAAGTCCGATTTTTCTTAATTTTGGGGGGTCCAAACCCCTCCCCATTCCTCCCCAGAGATACGTGCCTGGTAATGCGCGCACGCGCGCTATCATTACGCGTTTGTTAAGTATATATATATATATATATATATATATATATATATATATATATATAGTGTTCAGGTCGCGTAAAGCATATCAGTATATTCTTTAGATTGCGTGCGTTTAGGTCGTGAAAAAGCGTTTCTAAATAAACTCAGTGGACCGTTTATTGTTCAAGTGGCGAGCGCCGTAGCTAAAATTAATTTTATTATAAATCAAATCTTTTGTGTAAAAAATGTTCCTTTTTGGCACAAAAAAATATGTAACGCGCATAAAATGCACGCAGGTAGCGAAATGCGAACAAGAGTGCGCAGATTTTGTGAGCGGTCAGCGCAAAAAGGCTCAGTCTGGCGAAATTGAGTCGACCGGATCACTGGATGATGCGTGTAGGCAAGAAATTTGGCATGATCCGGTGACCGGAAAACCGGTCGATGCCAAACATTCCGACTCTGATAAGAAAACTGATGATTTCGAATTGGAATGGATGCAGAAGGTTGACGTTCAATTAGTGAGCGGACCGAATTTTTATCACATTCATATTTTTGTGTGTTTGGCCGATCAATATTTGGCCATCTTTTACGAATTTGGCGAAGCGATAGTGAAAATATAAAACGAACAATTAGAACGAATAGAAATTAGGATAAAAATTAATATAAAAAGAATACAGAAAAGCAGAACCCAATTTAAAGTTAAAGATTTTCGTTTGGAAGAGTAAATTAATATAATCTTATTGAAATGACGAAAAGTAAAAAGATAATAATCGGAGTAAAATGGGTTCATATGGTTAATTAATGCATTTTTGTCAAGTCAGAAATTTTGGCTCGATTGAAATTGAGAGAATCTTGTTGAAAATGGCTGAAATTTCTCAGTTACGTAAGTCTTAAACGAAAATTTAGTGCTGGAGGGGGCCATAAATTTTGGGAGGAGCGTTCTTCTAAATTTACTCCCTCCTAACCCCCTGAAAATTTAATTTTTCTCACCTTGGCGGAGTTTTAGGGCGGTCGTTTGTTTTTTCGGCCAAGTTTTTTCTTGCTTTCGATTGAAACATTTATATCCAGGCACGTAGCTATGGGGGGAATGGGGGGGGGTTCGAACATACCTAGAAATTCGGAAAAAACCGGAAAAATAGGACTCTTTAAACGTTATTTTGTATTATTTTTGGCCTTTTTGGGCTTAGTCCCCGCAAAATTGGTGTTGTTCCCCCAAAATAGGAAAGCAAGCTTTTTTTTGGCATATTTTTCAATTTTTTAACTAAGATTAGGCGTGTGACTTATGAAATCCATGATATGGATCCCGAAAAAAAACCACGTGCTTGAGTATTTTCTCGTTTTCACTTTCGATATCCCGCAAAATTCTCGTTTCAAGTTTATCTGCTTGTAAGTTATCAGATCTGATAAATCAGTCAATTTTGAGTTAGTTTGATTTTTAAACACGGCTGTTAGCTATGAAATAGTTTCGGAAAATGAGCTTGCTAAGCGAGAGTCGTAAACAACTCTCGCTTAGTTTGCAACTCTCGCTTAGAAAGCTCATTTTTCAAAACAATTCAATTTTTATTGATTTTTGAGTTATTAAGTTTATTTTTACTAATTTTTCTTACTTTTATGTATTTTATTTTTATGTATTTACATTTGATTTATTTTAAGTTAATATTTTGAATTAACAAATCCGATAACAATTTTATACCAAATTATTTATGTATATAAGTTTACCTATGTATACATCAACTTTCAGGATTTTAATATCCCCTAATCCATTTCCTACTCATTTGCTATTTTCATTTTCTTTTCTATTTGTTAACGAAAAATGCTCATGATTAAAGGATCCTGACGCATTTTAGTCAGCTGCATAGGTGCACAGCATGGCCGATCTGGGGAGAGGGGTCAGCCAGCCGGTCTGGGGGTCAAGCCCTGATCTTTTCCGATGCCAAAATGGCCAAAAAACTGGTATAAGCACCAAAATGGCGTGAAAACTGCGTTATCGCACAGTTTCTAACCACACTTTTGATGAAAATTTTCAATTTCCATCCGTTTTTAGTTTTCACTTTGCCTCATTTTTCGGCGAAAATTTTTAATTTTTCATTCTGGTGGTTTAGACCCCTTAACTCCCTTCCTCTCACGTGCGTGTCTGGGCAGCTCCAATCGATCGAGTTTCTTTGCAAAAACTTACTGAAATACTAATTTATTCGTTAAAGGTTTTTATCCACCTTTTTACGAATATTCGCTCGATTTTTTTCAGTCGTGGCCATAATTTTACATATTTAATCATTTTTTATTCTTTGAGTGATGAATTTTTATGCTTGTTTCTATTTTCTCTATTTTTTATCTTTCTTCAGCTGCATAAGCGATTTATCCTCTATTTCTTGAACCTATGTGGCGCCTTGTTTGATAAAATCAAGTAAGTGGCTATTCATTTTGTTTAAATATTATGCATATTTATCGTACAATAAATTAAGGATTCAATTGGTAAGAATTTATTAACGTTGTAACCATATGTACATGATCTTGGGGGGGGGTTTCACCCCCGCAGAATCATTTTTCACCCCCCCCCCCGCAAAAAATTTTTCACCCCTCCCCACAGAATTGGCGATTTTTCAATAGTTTCCTAAAGTTACCTGAAAATTGGTAGAAAAAGTGTCTTTTTAAGGGTTTTTGGCTATCTATTTGCTCAAAATCGCCAAATTTTCGGCGCATTCACGTTTTAAGCGATATATTGGTCGATTTATTCGACTTTTTCCGAAATTTTTTTCATGATTTTATGCTCTAGAAGGATAGAGTATCGCCAGAAACGCCAAAACACGATGTTTTTTAACGCGTACCCGCCATTTTCGGGCCCAAAAGGGCACTTTAGGTTTTCACCCCCAGAATTCCCATGCTGAGCTTGTATGGTTGTAACTATGTACATAAACAGTGGCGGATCCAGGATTTTCCTAAGGGGGGGGGGCAGAACCCTGACTTGGGCGGAAAAATTAGCTGTCTTAACCCAAAAATCGCTAAAAATCGCTCAAAAATCCTTAATTTTGCGCACTGCCCCCACCTAAATCCGCCCTTGTACATAAGCTTATTACATAATTGATTAGGCTCTTTTTGTGTGTCGGAATTCTCTTATCGGAAAATTTGGCAGCTTTATGCGATTTGCTTTTAATCGATTGCGAGTTATTATGTTAAGATATTGAGAAGGTGTTAAGATTTTTCAAATTACCATTTAAATTCTATTTATGACGTTATCTAATTAATTACTGTGATTGAATTAAATTGAATTAAATTGATTTCGTGAAAAAAATTATGTGCATTAATTCTGATTTTTATTCAGGTTAATGCTTATGTATTAAATGTATTAGTATTTTGTATATTTATTGAAGTAAATATGTCTTTACTGACCTTTTGAGCTATTGATCTTGATTTTCGCTGAAAAACTCGCCAAACAACTGCTTTATCAAAATAAACAATTTTCTTCGCAAATTTTATGGATATTGGATTTAAATTCAATTTTAATAATTTTATATACTTCCGTTTTAATTTAAAAATTTGTGGAATTCCTATCGGGAAGCTGGTGACATGCGATTTTTAGTCCGAAATGGATAATTGGCTATATTTTAATGTAAAGGTCAAATTGACAATACTGGCCCTCTGCCAAATTTTCCGACTCTCGCGCGCAAGTATCAGTTCGAAAATTTTGAAAAGGTATTTAATATGAATTTTATTTACGTATGCATATAGAATGCGAATTTTTCAAAATGTAATTTTTGTTTTTTATTTATTAATCATTTATTTTCATTTATATATTATCTTGAATTGTGCTTAAAAATCGATATTCAAATTTTATGACTAACTTAGTCTCTTTGCTTAAATTAGATTTAAATTGAATAAATTTTTCTAATTTAATTCTCGTAAATTTTAATTTAATTTTTTCAGATTTAATTTTTGTAAAATTTTAATTCCTTCAGAATTTTAAGCTGTTAAGTGTCTGATTTTCAACCTGGAACAATTTGATAATTTGGCCGAAAAAACGTTGCTCCAATTAAAGGACCTGCTGTCAAAAAACGAGTCGCCTCTTTCGGCCGATCAGCTGGTCAAAATCGCCTTCATTTGCATATTTAACATAGAAAATAAGTGGAAAACTCTGCCGCGTAAATTTCTGCTTATCACTTTGGAATTATTTATATTTTTTCTTCATTTTATCTGAATAAATTTATTTATTTATATTTATTTTTTATTTATTTTTCTATCCGCTTGCCTTTTTAATTGTTCGGTTATTTATAGCCTTTATGCACTTTTTTCTGTTTATTTTGTTTCAGTGAGTTTTTGTCTTGCCATTTGTTTCGAACAAAAAATGTCCACGCTTGTTTGAGAAATTTGACGATTTTGCCCATTTTTAAAGACATGGCCTGAAATACAGCTCAACTGACTCAATTTTGATTTAAAATTTGGAAAATTTTAATTTTTATAGAGTTTGGTTTTTTAAATACAGGCTGATAAGTAGATAATAATTTTATGAAATTTACAAGCTAGGCAACGGTCAGCCTTGTCTTTAATTTATTCTGTTCCCTTAAAAACCATATATATGTGTATAAAATTTTTTATTTATTGCATTTTCTAAAATTTATTTGAAATATCAAATTATTTGTCTCTTTTTTAATCGATTGTTTTTAATACTATAGCAAAATAAATAATAATGGATATTTAGTCGTGTAATGATTAAGTTAATTGATTTGTTCTATTTTGCATCATATATTCATAATTTGACGTGGGCGTGGGGGGTTTGAACTCCTTTCCGCAGAAGACCGAATACCCCCAAAAACCGAAATTTCCCCCAGAATTCAATTTCTGAAATTTTTTTCGGTTTTTTCTGCAATTTTTTGCTGCTAATAGATAGTGCTCGATGAGAAACCTTAAAAAAATAGTGCTTTTCGCCATACCACCATTTTTAGACTATTTTTTTGACCTTTGAAAATCCCCCCCCCAGAATTTTAGTGCTGCTTACCTATGTACATGATGCTTCGTTAGTGTGCAAATTTTTCTCGAAAACATTGAGTGCGATTTTCGTCAAAATTGGTTAAAACGATGAGAAAATGGAAAAAGTCGAATGAGGGAATAAAGCGCGAATAACTATATTTGAATAACTTTACAAATAATCAATAAAATGGAGTTTACGTTAACAATTGGATTTTTATTGAAGAAACTTTCCAGTCATTTTGTTTTTTCAAAGTGATGAAAGTTTTTCTGAAAAATTTCGATTTTTCTTTCGCATTCTTGTTGCAATTTATTGTAACTTTATCCGCTCTTTAGCTTTGATGCTTTCTTTATTTTATAAACTTGATCATTTCGTTCAGTTTGAGCTTCTCTGAATTTACTATTTCTTTTATATTAAACATTTTTTACTTGTTGCACTTATTTTATTAAGACATTTTATTTTTTATTAAATTTTATTTTTTACATATTTTTTATTTTTTTACGAATACACGTTTGAGTAGATTTTTTTAAAATGGATATTTATAGACGGCGTGACCAACTGTATTAACGTAAATAATTTATTAGAAAAGTTGCTGAAAAGATCAATATGTACACATTCGTGAAAAATCCGGTGTAATTATGTACGCAGGCACGTAGCTGTGGGGGGGCACTGGGGGAGTCCGGACCCCCCAAAATTCTGAAAAAACCGGAAAAATATGACTTTTTACCTGTTATTTTGTGCTATTTTTGGCTTAGACCCCCCAAAATTGGTGTCGGTCCCCCCAAAATAAGAGGGCCAGCTAAGTGCCTGTATGTACGTATATCACAAATGTTTTTAAAAGTAATTCGAATGGTTTAATTGTGCAATTATTTAATGTCAATTTAATTATTCTTAATTATTTAATCACGTGCATAGATACTTAATAACAATCAAACATGCTTTTATTGCATCCTATTTAATCATTTTACTTTGATTGAATATTACAGTGCTCGCCACGAATGCTGACGCTCTAATATGCTTCACAGGATGATAGAGCTTCTGAAGGATATATGTTCAACACGTCGGTCATGCATGGGCGGAAATAGGACCGACATGTTAAAGATATATCCAATAACAAGCTCTATCATCCTCTAAAGCATATTAGAGTGTCAACTTTCGTGGCGAGCACACCTGGGCAATGCCCCATATCGGCCCATCACCAGGACGGGCCGAACCAAAAGTTGGACGGGGCGAGAGGGGTAACTTGGACGGGGCTATGTTTTGTACAGGGGAGAAAATTTTCGGGAGATTATTAAAGGAAATGCTAGATACAGTAGGTATATCAGGATCAGTATGCGAAACATGCACAGGAACCATCTTATTACACTGTTCGACACCTTTTTCACGGATGGACCCACCTTTTTTCAGTGACTGACCCACTGATTAAGCTGAACGACCCACTTTTTTCAGGGACGGACCCACCCTTTTCAGGCATGGACCCACCTTTTCCAGGGACAGACCCACCTTTTTCGGGAACAGACCCACTTTTTTCTGGGACTGACCCACCGTTCGCTGAACGACCTACTTTTTTCATGGACGGACCCACCCTTTCAGGCACGGACCCAACTTTTTCAGGGACAGACCCACTTTTTCTGAGACTGACCCACTGATCAAGCTGAACGACCTACTTTTTTCATAGACGGACCCACCCTTTTCAGGCACGGACCCAACTTTTTCAGGGACAGACCCACTTTTTTCTGGGACTGACCCATCTATTAAGCTGAACGATCCACTTTTTTCAGGCACGGAACCACCTTTTTCAGGGTCAGACCCACCTTTATCAGGCACGGACCCACCTTTTTCAGGGACAGACTCACCTTTTTCTGGAGCTTAATATTTAGAGAAATATATATATATATATATATATATATATATATATATATATATATATATATATATATATATATATATATATATATATATATATATATATATATATATATATATATTATATATATATATATATATATATATATATATATATATATATATATATATATATATATATATATATATATATATATATATATATATATATATATATATATATATATATATATATATATATATATATATATATATATATATCAGTTAAAGTCACCCATGCAACCCTTTTGTACAAGTTTGTGCTGCATGTGTATTGAAGTTAGTAATGAAAATATAAATTCTATAGTGATTCACTTTATTAAGATAAGCAATAATAGCAACACAGAAATTTTATCTTGCGCGAAGCGCAAGACTTTCTTTTCAATTTTTTGTTTTACCTTACTTTTACTTATTTTTAATGGTAAGCAATGCGCGAATTATAAGCAGCGCACATAGTTGAATATTTTTGACTTTTGTCTTCTTTTCAACTCATTTTGCTACCTCCTCAAGATAAGCAGTGCTAAAGAAATTCTCGGAAGTTATTAAAATCAGAATTAAAAATAAGATTCAATCAACATTACTTTGCTAACCTAAAGATTCCATGAAAATTCCATTAACCCATGAACTATGCATCATCTTCGAAATTCGAAAATAGCTATGCATTTGCATGTGCGTATGTTATAACATATGCATCGATATATTGACAGGGTGACACTCACTCCGGGAATCCGGGAAACCCGGGAAAAGCCCGAGGATTTTTTTGGCACCCGGGACGAACCAGGGATTTTCGTCAAGAAATTTAGTTTGAACTCATTTTTCAGATGCCAAAAATATTGAATTAATAGTACAATGTTATATTTTTTATCGCTTTTAGTATCATGCTAGTTTACGTGTTTTTATATTTTATCATGTAGCATTTATTTCCGTTTTTCACCTCCCCCATTGTCACATCGTTGATTGCTATTTGTGTATTCTCTTTGTTTGATATATCTAGTAGCTATTTGTACCACTGTTTTTTTGTACGAAAACTTGGCGATTTTTTCGTACAATGAAAAATCGGCCAAAAAGTGCATATACTTTGTGTACAAAGTTGTACAAAGATCGCTCCAAAAATCTTTGTACGAGCCTCAAAATCTTTGTCTCATACAAAAAAACGGTGATTTGTACTATTGTTCGTTAAGACGTTTGTGCAACAGTGTTTTTTTGTACTCGGCAAAGATTTTTCCCGATGTACAAAGACTTTTCGGGAACGTCTTTGTACATGTACAAAGATTTTTGGGAAGACTAAAATTGAAAAAAAGGTCTGAAATTCGCACAAATTTTCGGCGCTTTGCGCCGAAATGAGTAATTGGGTGTTCTACATATCTTTATAATGGCAGAGATTGCATTTTAAGAGGAAAAATTTCAAATTTTATGGCGCTTCGCGCCGTTTTCAAGACGATTCTTAGTGATTTTTGCCCTTAGAGACCCAGAAATTAGGTAATTAAAAGTCGAACAACTCTGTTTTTACCACACTAAAGTCGCTAATCTACCATATTATAGTACCCAAAAATTTCTGTGTACAAAATGATTTTTGGGAAGACAAAACCTGTGAAAAGGTGTAAAATTCCCAAAAATTTTCGGCGCTTTGCGCCGAAATGAGTAATTGTTTGTCCTATACAGGGGCGGATTTAAGGGGGGCAAGGAAGGGGCGGCCGCTCCCATTGGTCAAAAATATTTGGCGAGATAAAGAATGGATAAGCAATTTGCAATGATTTTTGGCCGTCAGTAACCACAACTTCTCAAATTTTTTCGGCGCTGCGCGCCGGATGATACCTATTAATGACATTTATTCACTTTCTTGGCGGGACATGGAAGCACGTTTTTTTGTATTCGGCAAAGATTTTACCCGATGTACAAAGACTTTTCGGGACCGTCTTTGTAGATGTACAAAGATTTTCGGGAAGACAAAAACTGCAAAAAAGGTCTGAAATTCGCGGAAGTTTTCGGCGCTTCGCGCCGAAATGAGTAATTGTGTGTCATATATATCTTTATTATAGCAGAAATCGCATTTCGAAAGGAAAAATGTCAAATTTTTTCGGCGCTTCGCGCCGTTTTAAGACGATACTTAATGATTTTTGCTTTCATAAAACCAGGAATTAGCCAAAATATACTACCAAAGGTCGAACAACTCTGTCTTTACCACATTAAAGTCGCTACCGTACTATATCATAGTACCCAAAAATTTGTGTGTACAAAATGTACAAAGACTTTTAGGGACCATCTTTGTATATGTACAAAAGGACCTTGTACAAAAAACCACTGCCTGGAAGCCATTTTCTGTTCATGTAGGTTTCAAAACAATTTTAACAGCTATTTTTGCATAGTTTTCTTCTATTTTCAATTAAAAATTTCGATGTTTCGCTCAAATGCTATAAATACAGGAAATTAAGCAGTAAATCATGCTTCTAGACGTCTATCCGCCTTAATTTCACGAATTTTTCGGCGCTTCGCGCCAGATTTTTGTTAAAGTCAAAGAATTTTAATGATTTTTTCGCACAAAATTGTCTAACATTTTAAAATTTTCAGGAAAAATATTGCGTCAAGTGATTTTATGTAAAATTATACAATGTAAAACACCGAAAAAAACGCTATTTTGCGCGTTAAGGGCAAATTTTTGGACCTATTTTTGACAGTTTTTGGAAAAGTTTGGATACCGCCCCCTTAGGAAAATCCTAGATCCGCCACTGGTCCTATGCATATATCTTTAAAATGGCAGAATTTGCATTTAGAATGGAAAAATGTCAAATTTTTAGGCGCTTCGCGCCGTTTTGAGACAATTTTTAGTAATTTTTGGCGTGAGAAACCCATAAATTAGCTGAAATACTCTAACAAATATCGAAAACCCTGTTTTACCACACCAAAATCGCTACTGTACTATATTATAGGCTGCGAGAACTGCTATCGACAACTCGTTAGCATCATTGAAAGAGAAATTATGATTGTTCTAAAACGTTTTGTGCAGTGTTTGCATTTGTTTGATTAAAAGTTGCTTGTGCCTTATCCTTTTCCATGTTCTCATCATGACACTTCTGCGTATATAGTGTGCGTTTATAGCATGATTTAAAACGGGGAATGGTCCATAAATCTCCCGGGAAACCCGGGAAAAACCTGGGAATTTTATTTTGGGAAGTCAGTGGCCACCCTGTATTGACCTAGTTATTGTCCATTTTATTTGCATAAAATAATTGTCACCTTTAAACAGTAGGTCCGTACGACAATGCACCAATTACGAGAAGCAGTTGCATGGAAAACTTTAACATTAACAAATTTGCTGATGCTCCCCATCAAATCGTGAAGTGCTTATTTAAGCAGTTTCAGCCACCTCGCCTTTTCATATTCTAATTTTACAAAATTTTCACATTCATAATTTTAAATATATTAAGTTTATTTTTATTTTATTAATTTTTTATATATTTATCATTTTTGATATGTTAATATTTTAATAAATTAAGAAGATGGCAGGCAGCGAGCAGACTTTTACAAAAATTAACTGGCTAGGTACGTATTTTAGTGAAATTTTGCACCGTAAAAAGGCATAATGGGTCTAAGGGACCCACCCACCCTTTTGGCTGGAAGTTGGACGGGGCGACCCGTCAGCCATTGCCCAGGTATGGTGGCGGGATAGTGTAGATAATCCTCTTTTATTTATATATTTATTATTTACAAATCACCTTGAATGATTTATTCATTTGTGTAATTGTGCATCTTTTAATTACTATCAAAAACGTCCTTTTATATGTAGATGTCTGTAATTTCTTATTTACATTTACGTCTGTTTATTTATTTATTTATTTACTAAATTATTTATTTATTCAATTATTTATCAATTTATTTATTTGCGTATCTATCGACTAATCAATTACATAATTAATTTAATTAGTTATTTATTTGTGCAGATGCATGGTCTGATATGTATCTGTTCATCTGTTTTTTCTTTTACTTGCTCGCATTAGTACATAAATTTATTTTACATATATATTTATTCGTCTGCTTATTTATTTATTAATTATTTTTTATACTTATTTTTAGCAATATACCGTATTGTTTACGCATGTATGTATATATTCTTTCGTCTTTGTACACGTTTTTTATTCATTCATTTGTCTACATACATATTTACTCGATTGAACGTTTATTTATTTATAGTTTATTTATTTATTTATTTATTATTTGCCTATTCACTATTTCATCTATTTGTTTATCTTTTATTTTTTATTTCTTAGTCTCTGTATATGCACTTGTGGGTTCGTTCTTTTGTTCAATCAGCTTAAAGTACACATTTGTTTACTTTTTATTATTTGTTTTTCCGATTATTTCTGATTTATCTCATATAAAGTTATTAGTTTATTTTTGTTTATTTATTAAAATGTATTTATTTTGCTAATTTTGCTCTTTTGGTTTTTTGCTTTTATTTACTCGCTCAATCAATTGATTAGTTAATTTACTTGTTTGTTAATTGTCTACGCATTTACTTACTTGTTTCCAATTATTTCACTGTTTATTTGTTTAAATTTTTAAATAATTATTGGTTAAAATTTGATGAATCGGTCGAACTATCGCCGAAATTTCTCAAATTAAATTTAAGATGATAATTATTGATTAATTAATTAATTATTAATTAATTGATGAATTATTACTTAATTTAATTATTTTTGAATAATTAATTATTAATTAATACGTAATAATGAACTAATAATAATAAATCAATGCTTAGCCGAACAATTGTCCAGCAAGGCGTCGTGTCCGACGATTTTCACTTATTCGGTCAACCTATACTTCAGCATATTGGGCATTTTAACCGACCGCCTTTTGACCCTGCGGTCGAATTCCCAAAATAAAATTTTGCCCACGGGTGACCCTCGTTGTCACCTTGTTTTACCCGCCATTCGACTCTTGACCTTTTACCTCAGTTCGCCGAAGGCATTTTCTCACTACAGTATGGCAAGCAAAGCGGACGGCGTGTCGACGATGAGGTGCGTCCTTTTTGAATAAAAGACATAAAAATAAAATATAAACAAAAGAGTAAAAAAATATACATAAATAAAAAGATTTAAAATTATGGATTTGGTTTCGGAGTGGGCAACGGCTGACATTTCGGTGGTGGGATCATACGCGGGCACGGAGATTTAGTGGGTCGAAATTTAGGGTGGGGACCCGGACCGTTTTAGGCGGGGGGGTTGATGACCTTCAATTTTCGGCCAAAAATATCAAAAAAGCATCTAGAAATGGCCGAAAACGCAAGTTTTCGCCAAAAGTCGGGAAAGGGGATTCAAAGTTTTTCTGACGGGGGGGATGGGGCGGCCGAGTTTGGCTGGGGTCCCCTAAATCCCCCTGTTAAAGGGAATTTTTTTAGTTAAAATCAATCAATATCAAATTTAGTCAAAATTCGTGAGTCAAAATCACGAAAATCCAGTCGAAAATTCACTTCTGTGCATACGTGTAACAATTGGGATGGCGGATCCCCCATTCAAAGTTGACCGTCCGCCGCCCCCTCTATAGCCCAGAATTTTCGGCCCCCCAGCCCGATATTTGGAAATGAATGGTATTTTTGGGCGTTTTTGGGTGTTTTGGCCGTTTTGGTCAAGTGGGGTCATTACCACCCTTACAAAATGGCCGTGACCCCACCCACCCAAAATTTCAAGCCGTTACACGTACGATTTTGTGGTGTGGTGTTCCGCGAACGGAGGGGGGGTATTTCGAGTTCATAAGCGTGTTCCAATCCAAATCTCCAGCTATTTCAATTTGAGTATCTCTCCCACCAGACTACTCCCTATTATTTGCATCGCGTAAATATGAAAGGTGCGTAAGTTTACACTGCTTAATTATCGACAAATTTTTCGACTCCGAATTTCCTAATTGCTATTGAGTTATGCAGGCACATAGCCGTCCGTCCTATTCTGGGGGACCAACACCAATTTTGGGGGGACTCAAGCCCAAAAAGGCCAAAAATAGCACAAAATAACGTTAAAAAAGACCTATTTTCCAGATTTTACTGAATTTTATTCAGAAAAATGTATCGTTTTACAAGTTTTACATATTAGATATACAGTTCGTTCGAATTAGGGTAATGTATATACATATATGAATATTAATTATGCATTTATTGACTAATTTCGAATATGCCGGACACTTGAATATAAATTGTTGACACGTCATTTTGGGTAGCATGGTGTAAAGTACATAAAATATGCGTAAAGTGCTCTATTGAGTGTAAGAATAAAATAAAATGATCGGACGTTATATTTCTGCCAATGGCTTTTGTACACTCGAATTTACGAACCTGTCATAACTTTACACCACCACCATGTGTTATATGCATTTATAGCATCGGACCAATACACGCATAAAGGGGTGAGGGTGTTACTAGGGGTGTGCCGGGTATCCGGACCCGAACCCGAGTGATCGGGTACCCGACCAAAATTTTGGACCCGGACCCGAGTTTGTCAAAAATTTTGGACCCGGACCAAAACCCACCTGAGGTTGTCCAAAACTTTGGACCCGGACCCAAGGTTGTCCAAAATTTTGGACCCGGACCCGACCTCAAGAGGTATCGGGTGTTGGGGTCCAGCTACCAATTTTCTTTTCATTCCCCAGAATTCGTGATTTTTGACGATTGATAGAAAATGTGCTATTTTAGGCGTTTTTACTTTTCAACTTGCTCAAGAATGTCAAATTTTAGGTGCTTGGCGTCACATTCTTATTTTTGACTACACTTTTGTTTTCGACGTTCTAAGAAAGATATATAAAGCTTCGTCAGAAACACCAAAAACGGGCGGGGGCCACCATTAGTTCAAAATGCTCGGCTTGATGAAGAATGGATATGTAATTTGCAATGATTTCTGGCCGTCAGTGACCATAATTTCCTTATTTCTTGGCGACCTGCCATATTTCGCTCGTGGAGTTGATTTCAGAACTAATTTTAGCAGCGAGAAGCAGCTATTTCAGCATAGTTTTCTTTTATTTTCTGGCGAAAAGTTTCGACTTTTCGCGTCAAATGCTACAATGCAGAAAAGCAAGCCGCAAATTAAGCTTCTAAACGTCCTCCCGCTCAAATTTCACGAATTTTCCCGGCGCTTCGCGCAGAGTTTCCGCTAAAGTTGAAGAAATTTAGTCAGTTTCTTCGCACAGAATTTTCAAAATTTTCCGAAAAAGTTGCGTCAAAAGTGATTTTCAGTAAAAGCAGACAGTGTAAAACGCCAAAAACGCTATTTCGCGCATGATGTGCAAAGTTTTGAACCTGTTTTTGAATGTTCTCTGAAAACTTGGGGTGCCGCCTCTCCCAGGCACGTAACTCTAGGGGTAATGAGGGGGTCGGACCCCTCAAATTCAGAAAAATCGGATAAATAGGACTTTTAAACGTTATTTTGTGCTATTTTTGACTTTTTTGGGCTTGTTCTCCCGAAAAATTGGTGTTGGTCCTCCTCAAAACAGGACGGCCAGCTACGTGCCTGCCCCCTCTCCCCCGTAGGAAAATTTTAGATCCGCCACTGACTAAAAATTGACGTTTTTAACGTGCATCCACATTTTTTGAGCCAAAACATAATTTTTGCTTCCACCCCTGCATACGTGGGCAGCACCAAAATTCTGGGGGATGCAAGATTTATCAAAGGTCAAAAAATGGCCTTAAAAATGGTGGTATGGTGAAAAAACACCATTTTTCAGCGTTTCTCATCGAGCACTATCCATTGGCATCCAAAAATTGCGGAAAAAACAAATAAAAATTTTAAAAATTGAATTCTGTGGGGTATTTTGATTTCTGGGGGGGTTGGTATTTTGGTTTCTGGGGGGATGCGCCACCCCCAACCCCACGCCCAGGTGTGCCCTCTGCCCCACCCATAATTTTCATGCTATGCATGCTTGCGCGAGAACATTAAGATTTTGAGCTTTAAAGGATTAAAAAGCCGAAATTTTTTGCGGGGTTCGCGACAGGCATAATTTCTGTTTTGCTTATCTTTAGAAAGGTACAGAATTGATTTTAAAGCGGGAAATGGCTGAAAAATTGAGTTAAAAGCGTTGAAGTGACGAAGAATTTGTCCGAATCGCTTAATTTTGTTGCATGCTTTTTCATCAAAACTTGTAGAAGTGATCCAGAAACGCAAAGTACATAAAAAAGTTTCGTTACGTAAAGTCGCACGTGAACTTTTGAATAAATTTTCTCAATTTTGGCGATTCCTCATAAATATATTCCTGGATGGACGCCGGGCTGCATTACGCAATAAAACAAAACTCATTGCATTCACTTCATTGTGCAGGACTAATATGTAGCACCAATATACATATATGCTACCTCATGCAACAGCCATCTATATCATAATGTCACATGCTATACATGGGACTTGGACCCGGACCCGCACCCGACTTTCTTGAAATTTTGGACCTGGACCCGGGACCCGAGTTTTTGAAAAAATGGACCTCATCCCACTAGGTACTGCCCCAGCTGAAGGGTCAGCCAGATAAGTACTGTTTGACAATTTTGAGCTGACGGAACGTTTTTTCGCCTCATTTTTGAGGTCAAAAGCAGTGAAAAATGTCAAAATTTTTCGGTGCGGCGCCGGATTAGTACTTCTATGTACTTTTTCTCAAAAAGCCCCAGAATTGATCAATTTCTATATTAGCTGGTGTTAAAGTGGTATGACGCATTCAAAGTAGACTAAAAAAGCTTTAAAAATGCGATTTTTATCACGAAAAAGCGTTTATAGGCTATTTTAGCCATTTTGGTCGTTTAAACGGCAAAAAATCGTGAGCGCTAAATTATACCGTTTTGGATTTCTGGGATTCGCCAACCCCGACCTTGTGTATCCATGATCGGACCAACTAAGTTTTTCTATAAATTCGTCCTTTATGCTTTTTAAATTATGTCAAAAATTAAGTTTCCTGATTGCTGGCAAGCAAAATTATCGCATTTTTCTGATTTATAAGTCAAAAATATGATCAGTTTGCCTAAGAAAATGTCCGGCTTCTTTTTCATCGACTGCTGACTATTGTGTTTTTAACATAGGTACAAATCATCGACCGATGTTGCAGGGGAACGGAGACATACATGGTAGCGCGGGGGAGGGGGGTATTTACCCCCTGGGCTTTGAAAAACTGATAGCTGTACAGCAATTTTGGCCGAAAAACCATTGCTGTATTGCTTTTTTTGGTCGGAGGAATTAGCTATACAGCCTTTTTGGGCTCAGAAAACTAGCTATATAGTCTTCTTTTGAGCTCAGAAATGCTATTTAGTTGTCTTTTCTGATTTCAAAAGGATATATAGCTATTTTCTCGACTCAAAAAGGGATCAATAGCTATTTTGTAGGCAGACCGGTGACCGCCTCCCTAAATTTGCGTGCCCGCTACGCGTACACATGGTTTGAATTTTTGAATGACTAAACATCGACGTTTGGCCGAAACTTTGCGAATTGGGCAACTATATTCAGAAAGATTGCCAGCTGCCGCCGAAGAACTTAGACAGTGGTACATATATGTCTGTGCATAAACACATGTTAAATGTAAATTAAGTGTAAGTGTTAATAATTACTTACGTATATATGCGAATATATTGTGGTTTAAATTCAATTACAGTTTACACTCATAATGATTGTGTAAAGCGTACATGTAACCGGGGAATTTGGGCTTCCCCAAACCAAAGTTGGTTGCCTCCCCCGATTTTCGGAAAACTTTGAATATTTTAGCCATTTTTAGGTTTTTGACCGTTTTTGGCCAAAAAATTGAAGATCATTAACCCTCTCCCCGCCTTTAAAAATGAACGGGGATCTCTCACCTAAAATTTTGAGCCATTACATGTACGTATATGGTGTATAATCTTATAAGGATAACTTGAGTTTGCATTCATTATATAAATTAATCGCTTCAAAGGGTCGTTTTTATAAATGGGCGGCACCGAAATTCTGGGAAGGGCAAAGATTTTTCAAAAGGTCAAAAATGGAATTCCTACGCTGTGCACGTCTTGTGACCGACCGATTATGATTACTATAATGATCTATTACATGTATGACTATTATGACTATTATATTATTATTATTAATATAATATAAATTATTATCGTTATTATTTTTAATAATTATTACAATTATAATAATTATTACCATTACATGTGTGCCCTCCTCCTAAAAATGACCGGGGACCCCCGACTCATATTTCGAGCCGTTGCATGTACGAGTATGTACATATGTACATAAATGTATGCCCCATCTTGTTCGTACATAGGTTCCGTCATTAGACATTTATGCAGGGCAAATCAATTCTAAATGTTCATACAAAAAAATTTGTTTAGTGAATTTTTAGGGCTCAAAAATTATAAATACTCTTCAAAAACATCATTTTTGATGTTTCTTTTGCGATGCTCTATCTTCTTAGAATATAAAAAACGTTGAAAAAGTGTCGAAAGAGTTCTAATTAATTAACAAAATTTAGTCAAAAACTGGGAATAAAATCTAGCAGTTCTACGCAAGCGGATATGTATGTAGCTACAAATTCTCAAAACAGCACATTTTCTTCGAATTTTTCGGAACGCCGCGAATTCTGAGTGGAGCTAACAGTTTTTTTAGTAATGAAAACCTGTCTGCGGAAGGGTGAAACCCACACATTTTCGTGGGTTTTCTGGAGGGTAGTCCGGCTGGACCCGCTTCCCAGAGTGTCAAAGACCTTCCCCCAAAATCGTTAGACCCTCATAATTGAACTGCCCATGAATGGTGAAACCCTCTCTTAGATCATGCATGTATATGAAGGCTCGAGTTTTCGGCGGTCGTCGGTGCACGCGGGCGTGGGGAGTCTGGGGGTCTGTGCTGGACCCCCAGAATCCGGCGTACCCCAAATTGATAGACCCCAGAATTGAATCTTTGATGCTATTCTACACGATTTGACCCATCGGATCTGTCAAAATGCCCTTGTATGATCGTCGGCCTTTTTTTAGGTGCGGGGGTGTGGTGGGGTAAATGGCCCATTCTTTGGACAAAACGATAAAAAACACCAAAAAATGACTCAAAATGCAAGTTTTCGCTCAAAATCGGACCGCGGATAAAAAAGTTTTCGACTTAGGGGGAAGGGTGGGGCGTTCATGGAGCAGCACTAAAATTTTAGGGGGTTGCAAGATTTTCAAAGGGTCAAAAAAGGGTCTTAAAAATCGTGGTATGGCAGAAAAAACAGCATTTTTCAACGTTTTTCATCGCGAGCACCCACTATCCATTGGCATCAAAAAATTGCCAAAAAATAACAAAAATTCAAAAGCTGAATTGTTCGGAGGGGGCATTTTGGTTATTGCGGGCCTTCTGGGGGGCATCCCCTAACCCCCTCCCACTCCCACGTGTGGGTGGGGATGTCCAACATTGGGTTAGGGATCCGCAAGCCTCCCATTACACGTATTTCCAAAATCATCTTATGTCCGTCACCCCCTTAAGTGTTTAATTACGTGTATCGTCCCTTATTCTCGCTCAACAGACTGCATCCAATATATTTTGCCCGAAGACCAAATGTGCCATCCGTTTTTCGACTTATTTTCCCGATGGGCTGATCCTGTTTCGATTCCAGCGGTCAAATCGGTATAAGTCGTTATTTCTCCGATTTTGTTACATTCAAATCACATAATTCGATTATTCATTTCAGATGATTTATTCAATATTGAGAATTCGTTCAAAATCGCAGTTTAACGTTGTTTAAAATTTGGCCAACTATCAAATTTAACTTGAAATCGTTGAGATTGCCCCAAAGTTTTTGTAATAAACAGTTTAGGCAAATTCTGGTTTTGTGTATATGTGAGTTTTAAATGCCGAAAAATAGTGGTAGTTCGTCGAAATTCTTAGATTTAAAGGTTGCAATGAATTACTTACAGAGAATATTGATTTTTATTGCTTTTTAGTCAAGTGAGATTCGATTTTTAAGAATTGTAGATCACTATTTGGGGCATTATTTTTACTCATTGAATAAACTAATCAGTTTTCCTTATTTTTGGATCTTTTTTCATATTTTGCCATTCGTATATACAGTGGTTGCCATGAAGGACGACGCGCTTTCACCCTTAGAATTATAATACATGGTGCGTCGCGAGCGCCGTGTTTCGTCCATCGTGCGCTATTAACTCTTTTTTATTATTATACGCCATTAATCTGTATCATCCCGTTAATCTGGTGATGCGGACAGTGCAATTTAGCTATTAATAGCGCCAACAAGAAGGAAGCGCGCACGTGAATGCTGGAAGCGCGCACGTGAATGTCGTTCTATATTTAGGCGAGCCAACATTAAAATCAATATTTTTGCAAGCCGAGCACTGTCTATTAATTATTATTTATATATTAAGTCATCTAAAAAACTTCAATAGCATTTTTAGAGGTTTTTTATAAATCAATTCGAAATGTTTAAAAACTCCTCAATCAGTGCTGCGTACATCGCTCCGTATTGCGTACCTTTCTGCAAAATTCTTCATCCTCCGTCGCCGGCTAGCAGAAATATTGATTTTAATCATGGCTCGCCTAAATATAGAACGACATTCACGTACGCGCTTCCAGCATTCACGTGCGCGCTTCCTTCTTGTTTGGCGCTATTAATAGGTAAATTGCGCCGTCCGCATCGCCAGATTAATGGGATGATACAGATTAATGGCGTATAATAATTAAAAAGAGATAATAGCGCATGATGGACGAAACGCGGCGCTCACGACGCACCATCTATTATAATTCTGAGGGTGATAGCGCGTCATCTTTCATGGCGACAACTGTATGTACTATGTC
>JAVLUZ010000139.1:4580950-4769038 GCA_036768485.1 Mermis nigrescens | reverse complement strand
GCGCGCGCGCGCGCGCGCGCGCGCGCGCGCGCGCGCGCGCGCGCGCGCGTGCGCGCGCGCGTGCGCGTGCGTGTGCGCGTGCGTGTGCGTGCGCGCGCGCGCGCGCGCGCGCGCGCGCGCGCGCGCGGCGCGCGCGTGCGTGTGTGTGTGTGTGTGTGTGTGTGTGTGTGTGTGTGTGTGTGTGTGTGTGTGTGTGTGTGTGTGTGTGTGTGTGTGTGTGTGTGTGTGTGTGTGTGTGTGTGTGGGGGGGGGGGGGGGGGGGGGGGGGGGGGGGGGGGGGGGGGGGGGGGGGGGGGGGGGGGGGGGGGGGGGGGGGGGGGCGCGCGCGCGCGCGCGCGCGCGCGCGCGCGCGCGCGCGCCCCCCCCCCCCCCCCCCCCCCCCCCCCCCCCCCCGTTAGATAATGCGAATTGCGGGGGCGTCAGAAGGCAGTACTAAATTTAAAAGATTTACACAAAAAATAAAAAGAAGAAAAGGTATTGTCGTTTGTCATCGCAGCACTCACTATCCATTGGCATCAAAAAATTGCCAAAAGATACAACAATTCAAAAGCTGAATTGTTCGGGAGGGGCATTTTGGTTATCTGGGGCGTGGCCTTCTGGGGGCATCCCCTAACCCCCTCCACTCCCACGTGTGGGTGGGGACGTCCAACATTGGGTTAGGGATCCGCAAGCCTCCCATTACACGTATTTCCAAAGTCATCTTATGTCCGTCACCCCCTTAAGTGTTTAATTACGTGTATCGTCCCTTATTCTCGCTCAACAGACTGCATCCAATATATTTTGCCCGAAGACCAAATGTGCCATCCGTTTTTCGACTTATTTTCCCGATGGGCTGATCCTGTTTCGATTCCAGCGGTCAAATCGGTATAAGTCGTTATTTCTCCGATTTTGTTACATTCAAATCACATAATTCGATTATTCATTTCAGATGATTTATTCAATATTGAGAATTCGTTCAAAATCGCAGTTTAACGTTGTTTAAAATTTGGCCAACTATCAAATTTAACTTGAAATCGTTGAGATTGCCCCAAAGTTTTGTAATAAACAGTTTAGGCAAATTCTGGTTTTGTGTATATGTGAGTTTTAAATGCCGAAAAATAGTGGTAGTTCGTCGAAATTCTTAGATTTAAAGGTTGCAATGAATTACTTACAGAGAATATTGATTTTTATTGCTTTTTAGTCAAGTGAGATTCGATTTTTAAGAATTGTAGATCACTATTTGGGTCATTATTTTTACTCATTGAATAAACTAATCAGTTTTCCTTATTTTTGGATCTTTTTTCATATTTTGCCATTCGTATATACAGTGGTTGCCATGAAGGACGACGCGCTTTCACCCTTAGAATTATAATACATGGTGCGTCGCGAGCGCCGTGTTTCGTCCATCGTGCGCTATTAACTCTTTTTTATTATTATACGCCATTAATCTGTATCATCCCGTTAATCTGGTGATGCGGACAGTGCAATTTAGCTATTAATAGCGCCAACAAGAAGGAAGCGCGCACGTGAATGCTGGAAGCGCGCACGTGAATGTCGTTCTATATTTAGGCGAGCCAACATTAAAATCAATATTTTTGCAAGCCGAGCACTGTCTATTAATTATTATTTATATATTAAGTCATCTAAAAAACTTCAATAGCATTTTTAGAGGTTTTTTATAAATCAATTCGAAATGTTTAAAAACTCCTCAATCAGTGCTGCGTACATCGCTCCGTATTGCGTACCTTTCTGCAAAATTCTTCATCCTCCGTCGCCGGCTAGCAGAAATATTGATTTTAATCATGGCTCGCCTAAATATAGAACGACATTCACGTACGCGCTTCCAGCATTCACGTGCGCGCTTCCTTCTTTTTGGCGCTATTAATAGGTAAATTGCGCCGTCCGCATCGCCAGATTAATGGGATGATACAGATTAATGGCGTATAATAATTAAAAAGAGATAATAGCGCATGATGGACGAAACGCGGCGCTCGCGACGCACCATCAATTATAATTCTGAGGGTGATAGCGCGTCATCTTTCATGGCGACAACTGTATGTACTATGTCAGTTTCTGAATGGAAATTAGCCCGATATTGATTAAGACAAAAGTTATAAATATGTAGCGTCTTCAAATAAAAATAAATATAAAAATGTATATAAAATAATAAAAATATAAATACAAAAAATATAAAAATATAAAGAAAGATTTGTATCAAAACATAAATATAAAAATACTAAAAAAGTTTAGGCTATTCACTTATAAATACCGATTTCCAAAATAAACTGTTTTTTAAATTAATGGGGTTTTTCTACTAATTCCTGGTTAATTTTAAGAAAAATATATTTATTTTATACCTATAGTATTGTTTTTCCCTGATTTTGAAGTTCTTTTTCAAAAACTGCCTCCTAATTTCAGTGGAGATTTCCTGTTTGCATATGCATACATGTACTTTTAATTCATTGCTCTTGGTTTTCCATTTTTGGCACCTATTTAGTCTGAATCCGAGTCTGTAATCAGTGTAGTATAAATAATGTGCACATCTGTTTTATTTACTCAAAAATGCCTAGAAGGACGTTGAAATGTAATCTAGTCAAAATTTTTATTGAATTCCTAAATTTTTTATCGATAAAATCGACGAAATGGGCCAAAATGGGCTAACAGCGCTAGAAAATGCACTATTGCCGTACATGTGACGGTTTAAAAGTTCTGGGTGGGGTTCCACGGCCATTCTTAAGGGGCTCCTATACGTATTTTTGGCTAAGAATTGCAAAAAAACTATGTATGTACCTAAAAATGACCAAAACCGCATTTTTTCGCCAAAACGCTTGTGTTTGTCACAAAAGTATGGGGGGTAAAGAATCTGCTGACTGGGTGGATGGGAATGGTGTACATGAAACGGCTCGTAATTTCGCAGTGGGATGGGGGAAATGACCTCTACTCTTTGGCCAAAATGGTCAAAAAACGCCTAAAATCGGCCAAACAATCCGATTTCTAGATTTTTATCCGAAAATCGGGGAGAGGTCAAAAATTTTTTGGCTTTGGGGGATGGGGGACTTCCGGCTTTGGGTGGGATCCCCTTCCCCCTGTTACATGTATGGTGGGGGATATAATGGGGCGAGGGATTTGGCGAAATTTCACCTCCTGCGTTGAAATCTTTTCACCTACCCTCCAGCATTCGCGATTTTCCACAAATTTCCGAAAAATTCGTAGAAAAGTTGCTGTTTTATGCATTTTTAGCTATCTGTTTGCTCAAAAGCGTCAGAGTGTTTGGTGTTTCGCGCCGTATACGCATTTTTTGATTATATTTTATTCAATTGATTCGAATTGGTTTATTTCTTTTGGAAATATTTCTTGTTTTTATGCTCTAAGAAGATTGAACATCGCCAAAAACTCAGAGAAAACGATGTTTTTGAGGCGTATCCGCTATTTTTGAGCCCAAAAAGGCACTTTAAAGTTTCACCATCCATCCCTGAATTCCCAATTTCAGTAGCGGGGGGGCGGCCGCCCCCCCCATTGCCCCAAAATAGTGCGCAAAATTAATGATTTTTGAGCGATTTTTGGCGATTTTCGGCTTAAAACGGCTAATTTTTCCGCCCAAGTCAGGGTTCCGCCCCCCACTTCCTTAGGGGAACCGCCCCCCCTTACGAAAATCCCGGATCCGCCACTGCCCAAGTTGTGCATATCTGGTGGGGGACGACTAAATTTGGGTGGGGTTCGGAAAACCCCTCCCACAAACCACCTGCTACTCGTATAAATATAAGCTCATTACAACATGTCGTTTTGGATAACACGCGGGTATGGGGTTTTAGACCCCTTTTCATCGAGAATCCGGCAGACCCCTTCCTTGAAAAATCGATAAATCCCCGGAATTAATTTTTTTACGATTATTTGAATTTTCACCTCAACCAGAATGCCAGAATTGGTAGCCACTCTTTAATTTTATCACTTTTGCTGTTGACTTGCAAAAAAAGGCTAACCTTGAATTTATATACCAGTCCCATATTTCGGTTACCCCTCCCTTCGCCTATATTGGTCTGCGTTTGACCGTAAATGACGCCAACCGCCTGGGATAGATTCAAGTTTTCTAAAAAAGTCGGTTATGGAGGAGAAGCACAAGGCAAAGGGCACAGACTTTCCAGACGACTGTAAAAACGGCCGATATTGGTTGAAGTTCCTCTGTCTGCGTTACTCCGAGACGTGTTCTGGGGGGTTTGTGGGGTTTTGACTCCCACGAATGGCAACTTACCCCTCGAAAAATGGCTGCGACCACCCTCAGAATTATCGATTTTTTGTAAAAGTTGTAAAAAGTGTGTGCCTTTTTAAGCAATTTCAGCCATTTTTGGCTCAAATATCTCAAATTTTCGTCGCTCCGCTATACATATTTTTTTACCATATTTTTCATATTTAATTTACTCAATTTTTTTCGAATTTTTTTCGAATTTTTGTACGTTTTATGTTCTAGAAAGAACGAGCATTGTCTGAAACGTCAAAAACAGTGTTTCTGACGTATACCTACCCATCGTTTTTAGCACAAAAAAGGCATTTTTTCAGAAAATTTTCGGCCTGACCCCCCTCCCCCGCTCCAGAATTCCCATGCTGTACACGTATCGTAACTCCTCTTACATTATAGTCATATGCTGACATTTGCAGCAGGTAATTCTGAGGGGGCTATATTTTATAGTGTTTCTTCTCAAAAACGTTGGAAGCCCATCGAAAACATCATTCTCCGGCTTTTCTGACGATGCTCTATCTTTCTAGAGCGTAAAAACATTTGAAAAAATTTCGGCAGTAAAATTCGAGTAAATTGAGCAAAATGTAGACAAAAAATGAGTATATGGCGCGAAGCGCCGAGCAAACAGATACTAAAGTGCAAAGTGCACCTTTTTTTGAATTTTTTAGAAAAGAGCGAATTCTAAGTTGCCTCCCCCAAATACGATAAACCCCCGGAATTGTATTTTTTGGTATTACTTTTGGCATCGGATTGGGCCGCTGCCCACCCACGATGGGAGGGCGTAAAAACGACAGAATGAAAAGAAAATAAGAGAAAAAACTAATAAAATTTATATAACCAAATTATAAAAATTAAATAAATTCGAGAAAATGAAAAAAAACAAAAAGACAAACAAGTGATAAAGGAAGAAATGGGTAAAAGCGAAGCATGCTTCCTAAAATTTGCAATTCTTCTGCACCAGAAGTGATTCCGCTCTGCCTGCAAGGAAATGGCGAAGAAATCTATTTAGCGCAATAGGTGGGCGGCACCAAAATTCTGGGGGGTGCAAGATTTTTCAAATGTGAAAAATGGCCTTAAAATGGTGGTATGACGAAAAAACACCATTTTTCAACGTTTCTCATTGAAAACTATCCATTGGCATCAACACATTGCTAAAAAAACAAATAAAATGTCCAAAAATAGAATTCTGGGGGGTATTTTGGTTCCTCGGGGGGTTTGTACCCCCAAACTCCCCTCCCCCACGCCCAGGTGTGGTTGGAAATCAATGAATGAATGTTTGGTGCCATTTTTTATAGTTTTAGGAAAAGTTGAGGTAACATAACTCCCCTTGTGAGGAAATACTGGAAACTTTTACTCTCCTCGCACGTATGTATATGTACATACACACTCTCTATCAAAGCATATGAAGGGCAAAAGAAAATCACGTCTGGAACCCGGTTTTCGTCTTTTTAAAGAATTTTATTTTATTTATCATTCTATTCTATTCTATCATATTCTGAATAATGATCAATGCAGTGGGATTCCAATCGAAAAGGGGAATATATGATCCTTCGGCAGGAAGAAATTAGGTCAAACCCGTGCAATAACGTTTCGCGTTAGTTTATAAGTTGCACTAAATTATTTAGTTTAATCGCTGGGTCAAATTGATATGTTTATAAGCCTATTTCAGATTATTGCACTGTGTTTCTTAAAAGGCCCAGTGGCGGATTCAGGATTTTTTTGCAGATTCGGTTTTTCCTGATAGTGGCAAAAATAGGTTAAAAAACTCGTCCTTTATGCGTAAATTAAGCGGTCTCGGGTCGTCTTTTGATAAGCTGGATCATTTCTCATACGTAAAAGTTTTATAATTTTCTATATTTTTAAGTTTTCGATGAAAAACGCACAAAATTAGTCGAAACTTTATTTTCCAAAACGAACGCCAAATTATTGAGGGCTCTTACCAATCAGTGGATATGTCCCTGTGTCATGATCATGTGTACATGTTTATATAACGACTGGGCAATCGGGGTGGGATCCCTGACAGACGTCTTCTTTAGGGGGTTTTACCCCACCCAGAATGGCAACTGACTCTCCGCAAAATGGCTGAGATTCCCCCAGAATTATCGATTTGTTGTGAAAGTTGTAAAAAATATGCCTTTTTAAGCGTTTTTAGCCCACTTTTGGCTCAAAGATCTCAAATTTTCTGCGCTTCGCACCATACACACGTTTTTGACCATTTTTTGTTCAATTTACTCAATTTTTTCGAAATTTTTTATTACGTTTTTGGTTAAAAACGGCCAAAAACGCGTAAAAATGCATTATTTTTCCAAAACTCGTGGGGTGGTTAAAACTTTTCCCAACTGGGGGAATAGGGGAGACGTTACTTTGGGTCAGATGTCCCGTCAGCCCCCTCCCTCTGTTACATGTAAACTTTTGATCATACATCGTATTCATGGGGTTCACCACCTGCAAAGTTTTTCATTGCCCGCAAAAATATTTTCACAACCCCCAGAATCCCTTTAGTTCCAGACGTGCCAATTTTTTTCGACGATCCGCGCTAATTAGCCGTTTTTGACCAGATTTTATGCAGTTTTTCTTTTAAATTTTATTTTTCATCGCTTAGTAAGAAAGAACATTGTTAGAAACGCCAAAAAATTATTTTTGATCATATTCATTATTTTTGATGAGCCTATAAAACAGTTTTGATTTCACTCTTCCAAAATTTTTATGCTCTTCAACTGCTTGTGAGCTTGTGGCTGCAGCTTTTAAATGCCAAAAACGGATAATAATGCTTCGCTTTGGCCTTGCGCAGTGATATGCGAAAATGATAATAACTCTAATTTTCCTTCGATATTTCCGGCCGGGTGGAAAAAATTTCCCATGCCGGGAATCGAACCCGGGCCGCGTGGGTGAAAGCCACGAATCCTAGCCATTAGACCACATGGGATACATGAGGTTTACTGTCTATTTATACCGATTCAATTCGTGATGACTCGGGGATGATCAGCCAATGACGAAATTTTCTCGGATAAATTTACTTTTCTTAAAAATAAGTACGTTTAATTTTTTTCCGATGGCGGGGTTTGAAAATAACTAAATTGGATAGGGAACGGCTTTGGTCCATTTGTTGAATTTTCTTCAACTTTTACATAAGCATGGCCACAACCAGGCCCGTGTCCAGTATTTAATTTAGGGATGGGCGAAAATTTTGAGTTCAGATATCTCGAGAACCATTAGGAGATGGGCAAGAATAAAGGCATTTTGGCACTGTGGGGTAGGTACGGGAAAATCTTTTTCGAATTTTTACGAAATTTCTCGATTATGGTCAATTCTATTACGCTCACCACGAATATGACATCCGTTTTAGTTATAGACTGGTAGTTTTTGAAAAATTTGGGTTTTATTTTTTTTTCTTGAATTTTTGATTTTTTCTTTTTTCTCCAATGTTTGTATATTATCAGGCCCGTTTCCAGCATTCTGTTACGGTGGGGGGCGACCAAACTTTTTTAAATATAAGGAGGAACCAGAGGATGAATTTTACTTTGCAAATTTTCCTATACGGATACCTAAGCCACGATGGCATTCCAATGGAAACTATCTGTTACAGAGCTGGAGGGGTCCAGGATGGCGCGCTGAAGCGCCCCCAGCGGGGTTCGGGGCACTGCTCCGAAAATTTTGTGAAACGGGCTCATCAATTTTGAGTCGTTCGTAAGGCTAAAATTTTTTACAAAATCAGCCAATTCGCGGTTTTGACTTCATCCAAAAAATGATCAAAGTTCATCAGCAAATTCATAATCATCGCCAAAAAAGTTGATTTATTCTCTATTCTCAAACAAATCTCATTTTCTGCATAAACCCTATGAAGAACAGAAGACGTAAAGATGCTTAATACCCTTTAGCTAGTACAATAGTATAAAGACTAAAAATCGAGTGTTTAAACTGCGCGCTTGGGACTAAATAGACTCAAATTATAATTAAAAATTCCGCGCAAAGCGCCGAAATTTTTTTGCAATTTTTAGCCAAAAAAGGAATGGGTAAGTAAAGGGAAAACTCATTCTCAAATTTCGTTACGGGTAGGGGGCACATGCCCCCTATTCCCCTGGATACGGGCCTGTATATTATGGTCAATTTTTGTAAGCACTCTAAGATTTCGCAAAAATTGTTGTTCATCCATCCCTTTTTCTTATTACTAATTGCTAATTAAGTCCTTAACTTCTGTCTATGTTATCTACATACATGATCTGGGGGGGTTTCACCCTCCCCCTCCCCTCAAAAAAATTTTCACCCCCGCAAAATGTTTTTCACAGTCCCCCAGCATTCCCGATTTTTCGACACTTCTAAACATTTGTAGAATAGGTGCATTTTTAAGCGTTTTTAGCTATTTATTTGCTCAAAAGTGCCAAATGTCCAGCGCTTCGCACCATTATACTCATGTTCTGACTATATTTTGTTCGACTTCTTGATTTTTTCAAAATTTTTTTGTTTTTATGCTCTCAAAGATAGAGAGAGCATCGTCAGAAACGCTGAAAAACGTTGTTTTTTATGCGTACCTACTATTATTGGGCTAAAAAAGAGGCACTTTATACTTTCGCACCCCAGAACTCTCATGCTGCGAATGTATAGTTGGTTATGTATATAATAAGGTTCGCCTTTAGATTTACGGTTTTCAATTGTTTATTTGCTGCCTGTCCCTTAGTCTTGCTTATTTTGTTTCTAGCTGATTGACGTTGATATATTGCGCTTAAACACGTTACCAAGCGCATTGGAGTTTTTGGACGGAAATAATTTTATGGTTACGGTAGATGAGCATCATTCGTTTAAAGTAGCCGAATATTTCGAATCGCCTGTTGTGAAGCAGACGGAAAAGCCACTGCCTTGTAGAAGGAGGTCAAACGCGTCGGATGTAATGCGCTTTAATCTACTATGTATTTTGTAAAAAAATTTTGTGTGTATGCTAAGTCTAGTTTTTTTAGTCCCTTTAAAGTAATGTAATTTTGCATTCAAATGACGAATACATCAATTAGGAGGATAAAATAAGTACTTTTTATTTTACATCAATTGTGTAATATATTTTTTCGTCTCAATCAAGTATTTCAAATTTTTCAATTCTTCAAGCTAAGAAGGGTCGCTTATTCATTTTCAACTTAGCTATATCTCATGCTAGATTTTGTAAGCTTCCGTGCGTGCTATGATGCGCGATTGTCTTGTATGTACATATGTACAGTGATCGCCTCGAAATTTGAACAATAAAGAACCGTTTGAGTTTATTTAGGGATGTTTTTTCTCGACCTAATCGCCGGAGACATAAGGAGTATCCTGGAATGGTTTACTTTGGGAAAACACGATCCAAACAGCACGAAGCGCTGGTTAGTTTAAAAAATGCGACCTAAATGCTTATGTCTGGCCGTGGACGACTCAGCGCGCAAATCGCATATGTACATATTAATATTGAGTACTCGTGCAATTCATATGCATTATACGGTGTACTTGATGCGCGCACGCGTCCTATCATCACGCCTCTATTAAGAACGCGCGCTGAGTCGTAAACGGTCCGACCAATGCGTTTAGGTCGCGTTTTATTAAGGTAAAGCGTGTTAGGATACTCTTTAGGTCTCTGGCGATTAATTCGTGAAAAGCGTTCCTAAATAAACTCAATCGGTTCTTTATTGTTTGAATTTCGTGGCGAAGACTGTATGTATCATCAGTTGAAAATTTGTTTTTATCACCAATAAACCTAACTGGCTTATGGTGACATGATAAAGCTTTTAAGTTTTCAAAGAATTTTCGACAGAAATCGATAATATTGCAATTGTGGTAGAAAATGACCGGTATCATTGGGTTATTTATGACGTCACTTACTTTGCCCTATTGAGCACGTGTTTTGTAAGGGTGTGTGGAATGAAAGCACTTTTACCATTGGCTGGATATTCATTTTATTTTCTTTGGCAACAGATTTAGCATTTGACAATTTAGGACGAAACAGGTCCACTTCGTCCGAACGCCGTAGAATCGGATGATGAAGAACAAGTGACCGACGAATTTAAGGAGCTAAAACTGCATCAAAAGGACGAAGAATTGAAGAGGGTTCGTGGGATTAACAAATTTCTTAAAAAATCTTATTTCTCTAGAATTGTTGAAAAAATATTTGGCAAAATATACATGAGTGGACAGCAGTGTAGATAGTTGCTAAACGTGTGACGTTTCGGTTAAAGAAATAAAGAGTTGTTTCATTTTTGGCCGATTGTTTAAAAGTTTCTTTCTTTCATTAAGAAGCAGAGAGTAACACGAAATTTGAAAGTAAATGTAGACAAAAATAATTAAAAAAACAATGACATTTGAAATTTAAAAACATAGTTATGTTTCATTTGTGTCGCAGCTCGGGCAATTTTTTAACGCAGAAGTTTTAAAAATATTTGGAAAATTCGGACATTTGAAGCGCATGAATCGCAAGGGAGGAAGTTATTACCATACCTAGGCGTAGGGGATTTGGGGGTATGCAACCCCCAGAAACCAAAATACCCCCAGAATTCAATTTTTGAAATTTTTTTGTTTTTTCGCAATTTTTTGATGCCAATGGATAGTGCTCCACAAGAAACGTTGAAAAATGGTGCTTTTATCCATGCCACCATTTTTAAGAATATTTTTTGACCTATGGAAAATCTTGCACCCCTCCCCCAGAATTTTGGTGCTGCCCACCTATGATGACAACCACACGTGGGCCTGGATGGTTTGGGAGGTATGCAGCCCCTGTAGGCCGAATACCCTCCCCGTGATTGAAATACCCTTCCCAAATTTAATTTTTTAAAATTTTTTCTGTGTTCTCTTCGCCATTTTTCGATGCCAATAGATAGTGCTTGATAAGAAACACTGAGAAATTGTGTTTTTTTACCAAGCGGCTTTTTTAATTATTTTTTTCGCATCCTGTTTATACTTTTCCTTTCATGTATTATTAACATCTTTTTTCGTATTTATTTGTTTCTAATTTTTTTGTTCGATCGTGCGTTTTCTCCGGTTTAATTTCGTTTTTGAATTTTTAAGATACCATTTTTTGTTTGATTTTATTCCAGCAATTGTTCGCTAAAGAACGATGCAAGTTTATTTTACGAGTTACTCCAAAGTATCTTCTACCCGACACAAATTGCTTTATCGAGCACTTGATGGAATTAGAAACCTTGCTACGGAACATACGCTACAAATTTATCTTAGTCATAACTTCGATGGGTAACATGAAAACCGAATTAATATTACACGGCCTTATAATAATAATAATAATAATAATAATAATAATAAAATAATAATAATAATAATAATAATAATAATAATAATAATAATAATAATAATAATAATAATAATAATAATAATAATAGTTATAATGATGATAATAATAATAATAATAATAATAATAATAATAATAATAAGTATAATAATAATAATATAATAATAATATGAATAATAATAATAATAATAATATGAATATGAATATTATTAATAATATATAATAATAATAATGAATAATAATAATATTAATAATAATGAATAATGAATAATAATAATAATAATAATAATAATAATAATAATAACAATAATAATAATAATATTAGTATAATAATAATGACAATAATAATAATAATTATTATTAATATTATTATTATTATTAATAATAATTAATAATGATTATTATTTTTCTAGTGCAAAATGAGTTAATGGGTCTGAAGAATTGCGTGGAAAAAGAATGGACGGCCAATCAAGCGTGTAAAGCGTTGAAATTTTTGAAAGATTCTGAAGAAGACCGGACGGTTAGCCGAAATTTAAAAGGCATGACTGTCAATGGCACATTCATGGACTCAATTAATTTCGTTGGAAGCGAGACCTATTCTCAGGATATTTTGAAAGTATGTCAAGTCTATACAATCCGGCATATATGTATCTCCGGGGGGAACGGGGGGGTTCGGACCCCCCAAATTCATAAAAATCGGAAAAATACTACTTTTTTTACGTTGCCTTTATACAATGCTACATAGTCAAATTGAGCACAAATTATTTCTTCTTGATTGCATTTTGTAAATTAATTCTTTTACTCGCTTCTTTCGGGTGCATTGACTGAAGTAAGTAATTAAATATCGCAAAACATGTGATTGTGATGCAGTTTCGTAGTTTTTTCAATGTTTTTTATCGAATGTGTTAATGTTACTGGAAAGTGCAGACAAATGGAGTGAGAAAAAATAAAACAAATGAAAAAATAAAACTAAGAGAGCAATTTTTTCAGAAGCGCATATGTGTTCTTCAAATATAATTTGATTATCCCATTTTTTAGTTTTCTACTCCCTCCCGCTGCTTATTGTAAACTTACTTTACATTGTTTTATCTCGAATAATAAATTATTTCAATTACTTATCTCCTTTCGTTGACTTTTTATTAAAATTAGCATTTTAGCATTGTCGTTTGCATGTATAGTTGGCATACATGTAAACGGGGGGGTTGAGAGATTCCCCATCCAGAGTCGGACGTCCCCCATCCCCCTGAATCCAGAAAATTTTTGAGTTTCCTCGTCCTGATTTTTTGGAAAAATTTTTTAATGTTGGCTATTTTTAGGCGTTTTTGGCCGTTTCTGGTCAAAAATAGGAAGTCATTTACCCCCCTTCCTAAAAAGTGCCGGGAACCCCCCCTAATTTCGAGCAGTTACATGTGTGACAGTTGGAGCAGATCTGAGTTTCGGCACTGACAAATTTTTGCCGTTTCGGACCTTTAAATTATTTACGTATTAATCCATTTTTATGGTAATTGTCAAAAATTCAAGTCGGGTTGATCAAAAATTAAGTTTTTGAACAAATTTGGCTTGGTTTGACTGTCTTAGTCGAACAAGCTGTCATTAAAATTAATCCAAGTCATCAAAAATTGTGCGGGTTCATCTCTAACAATACGTAAAATTTATTGAACATAATTGTAAAGTGAATTCGGCTTCATTCTTTTACACTATCACGAATTACGGGTTCAAGTTTGACGAAAAGGCATCTAATGAGTCTTATGCACACGTGGTCGTGGGGGGAAGTCTTGGGGGTATGCATCCCCTTCTCCCAAAACCTAAATATCCCCCCAGAATTCAATTTTTTTAAATTTTTCTTTGTTCGCTATTTTTTAATGCCAATTTATAGTGCTCGATGAGAAACGTTGAAAATGGTGTTTTTTAGCCATACCGCCATTTTTAAGACCCCTTTTGTTCTTTGAAAAACCTTGCACCCCCTCCCCCAGAATTTCGGCGCTGCCTACCCACTTATGGTCTTATGCTTTCAATCGAGAAAAAAATCTTGATTTTATAAAATTTTTAAATTATTTAGAATTATTTTATTTTTCTTTTATTACTCTTTCTATTGCGCTGATTTTGTTGCCAACCGAGTGAATGAAATCGGTCAAATTTTTAAAGACTTATTTCACCAATTTCGAAATTTTTAATTTATCGAATAAAGTCTAAATAAATTAAAAATACACCAAATTTATCGACTTTGTTAGAGGTGCGAGATTCGCAAAAATCCACGCGTTAAACCCCAAAATAATCAGCGTTGGCTTGGAATTCGTGCAGAAAAATATCGATTTTTGGGAGTGAAATGATTGAGGACTCATAATACTATAAAAAATTGAGGCTGCCGAAATTCTGATCAGAGACTGCATTTTTAGCAGAAATGCATAGCATAGGAATTTTAAAGTGCCTTTTCTGGGCCCATAAATGATGGGTTTGGTACCATACCTGGATGTGGGGGTTTGGGGGGTTATGCACCTCTCCCAGAAAACTAAAACACCCCTCCCAGAATTCAATTTTTGAAATTTGTTTTTGTTTTTTTTCGCAATTTTTTGATGCCAGTGGATAGTGCTCGATGAGAAACGTTGAAAAATGGTGTTTTTTCGCCATTCCACCATTTTTAAGGTCCTTTTTCGACCTTTGAAAAATCTTGCACCCTCAGAACACGCGTCGAACAGATCGTTTTTAGGCGTTTCCGACGATTCTATATCTTTCCAGAGCATTACAACATAAAAAATTTCGTAAAAAAAAACAAAAAAGTCTAATAAATTGAACAAAATATAGTCTAGAAGATGAATATATGGCGCGAAGCGCAGAAAATTTGACACTTTGGAGCAAATAAAACGCTGAAAACGCTTAAAAGGCACCTTTTCTACGAAGTTTTAGCAAATTTTTGGAAACTTCGGGAAAATTGCGAATTCTGAGGGGGTGAAAAAATTTCTGAGTAGGGGATGGGAATTTTTCTGGGACCCGCCCAGATCATTTACTTATTCTTTGTCCAAAATGAGCGAGTCGTTTATGCTTTTTGATAATATAACCCGAATCGTTCTTAATCCGAAATTTAATATGGTATTCAGAAAACAGGTTCAATCGCCGCTGCCATTATTATTCCGAAAAGCCTAAATCATTTTATGTGCAATGTAAAACATTTAACTGGCAGGCGATTCTTTAGGGAAAAAATTTCTCTATCATCAAAATACTTGGCAGGAGCAACGACATAAGAAATTCTGTAAGTATCTGAGGCCAGACGTGTAAAAGCTCAAAATTTTGGGTAGGGGATGAAGTCGGTCGTTTTGGGGTTGGGGGGGGGGGTAGATGACCTTCAATTTTTGACAAAAACTCACCTAAAATCAATCTAAAGCGCAAATTTTTTGTCAAAAATTGGGGTTCAAAAAAATCTCAGCATTTTTTGGGAATGGGGTGGGACCAGGTATTTGAATGCTCAGAGTTTCGGGAGAGGGTAGCCGGCTACTTTCAGGGGGAGTAATATAGATGGCCTCGAAGCTTTGACGGACAATGGCAGAAAAAGTACTTAAAAAGGGCCTGAGAAGGCAAGTTTCATCAGAAATCGATTGCAAGAAAAATATCAGTCTTTGGGGGGGCTGGGGTGGGAGCCGACACATAACAGTTCAAAATTTCGGAGGGGTTAGCCGGCAATTTTTCGGGGGGCGTTCAAATGACCATGAATTTTTTGGCCCAGAATGTAAAAAAAGACGTAAAAATGGTCCAATAAGGCAGTTTTGTGATAATGGGCGGAAGTAAAAGATATTCGTCTCTGAGAAATGGGGACGACTGACTTTGCGTGGGGTTTTCCTATTACATTCATGGGTGGGACCAGGCCCGTATTCAGGGGGGCAGGGGAGGGCGCGCCCCGGGAATAAAAAATATTTTTGAAACACACAAGGGTCTCCCAAAAGGAAAAAATGAAAAATTCTCGAAGTAGGTCCAAAACACTACCAAAATATGTTTTTAGCGTACTTTTGAGCCCGTTAACTGTAAAGTTTCCGGCGCTCTACGCCGGATTTATCATTTATCTATAGTTTTTGTCTTCTAGCCCGCCCAAAACCGCTCAAATTTGAGTTAGACATGTAGAACATGTCAAATTTTTCGGCGCTTCGCGCCGAATTATTCATTTTCTGTATTGTTTTACTTTGTATATCACAAAGATTAAAAGACAGAAGTTAGAAAATTATTAGTCGATTGAATCGAGAGAAGTTAGTTGTGTAGATTGTTTAAACCATAGATTTGCGTAATATAAGTATGGAATAAAGTGTTTTTTTGAAATTTTTCTTCACCATAGCATAGAATTCGTTGAGAAACGCTCTAAAATGCCATTATTTTTGCCCATCTTATAATAGTTCTCGAGATATTTGATCCAAAATTTTTGCCATCCGCCTGGAAATAAGATCCTGGATACGGGCCTGGATGGGACAACCAACTTCTGGTGGGAGATCCCGCATATCTCCCGTTAAATCCGTGTATGTACGCAAGGGCGGATTTAGGGGGCGGCCGCCCCCCACCCTCATTGGCCCGAAATAGTGCGCAAAATTAAGCATTTTTGAGCGATTTTTAGCGATTTTCGGGTTAAAACGGCTAATTTTTCCGCCCAAGTCAGGGTTCCGCCCCCCCCACTTAGGGGTACCGCCCCCCACCTTAGGAAAATCCTAGATCCGCCACTGTATGTACATGTAAACTCGATACTTTTCGCTAATATATTCCTTTTTAGGTACGAGGGTTGTTAATCAAGTTCGTTTTAGCTGTCTAATAACTTTTTTTCCATCTGAGTTATCAACACGCGGTTTTTTGCTCGTTATTCTGCAACTTCTTCTTTACAGCTCCGAATTCATCATTTTTTCTTATCTCTTCTCCGCTTTCCAGTAAAATAATTTTGTTTTACTATCATACATCGACTAAAAATTGATTTAAAAAAACCCCTAAAGACAAGTTCCCTTGACTTCATTCTTCAAGGGAAAAAGGATAAATATTTCAGCTGACAGTATACAAAGTTGTAAAGCTTTTTTTAGAATGTTTTCGGTTCGTAAGAGTTGCATTTGTGATGAAGCATATTTTTTGTAAAAATAAGCAAAAAATTGTGAGTTTCAACGAAAAACGCATCACTAAAAAGAGAAAATTAATCACAATGGGATTTATGGTAGTGCATCAATGGAAGTCATAAACTGTGTTTGTTTTACCGAAATTTTGATATCAAATGCTAATCAGTGCCCAAGCTGCGGCAAGATAAAAGTTGTTTTGCATATCCAACAGACTGGGGTATTTTAAAAAATTTTTCTAGAAAAAGGCGGAAAAAATAGAAAAAAATGGTGACTCTGGTAATGTAAAGTAGAAGTTTCGTCACCATATGCAAAAACCACATGTTGATATCTCTTATACAGAAAAGCTTATTAGACAGCTAAAACGAATTTAATTACAGTACTCGCCATGAAACATGACGCACTAAAATCGTCAGATTTTTATTAGATGATGCCTCGCGAGCGCCGCGTTTCGTCCATAATGCGCTATCATCTCTTTTTTATTATTATAGGATGTTTATCTGTATCATGCCGTTAATCTGGCGATGCGGACGGCGCAATTTAGCTATTAATAGCACCAACAATAGGGAAGCGCGCACGTGAATGCCAGAAGCGCGCACGTGAATGCCGTTCTGTATTCAGGCGAGTGCGCGCACGTGAATGCCATCCTATATTCAGGCACGTGCGCACTTGCGGCATTCACATGCGCGCTTCCTTCTTGTTGGCGCTAATAATAGCTAAATTGCACCGTCCGCATTGCTAGATTAACGGCATGATACAGATAAATATCCTATAACTAGCAAGAAAAAATGCTCCGATGGAACAAAAAAGGGTAGAATATACTTGGAACAAAGAATTATCAAGTACGTAAAAGGAGGGGACTAGAGAAAGCTCCTATCTACAAATGTCACAAAATTTGCTAAAATTCCGAAATTTCCTAAACAAAGAAAAAATGAAGGTAAGTAAATCAAAGAAAAAACCTACCTGTGCCTAAAACTGCAAGATCTGCTAAACATCAGACTTTTTCTAAGCAACGCAAAAATCGAAGTATATTCTGCGGCCCGCAGAAGAAAGCAGCATCCTGTCGAACAAAGATAAAACATTGGGCTAGATAACTGGAACCACTCACTCTTGCAAAAGCAGATATCGCCATAGCTGAGCAGCGCCATGTTGCAATATTTTTCTGGGTCAAAAAATAGTAATTATGGTATGTTGGAAAAACGGCAATTTTTGACGTTTCCTGATTGAACTACTGGTGCATACCCCTAACCTCCCATGCCTAATGGTTATCAGTTTACATGGGCAGGAATGAAATCCGGGTGGTCTGGTGCGATTAATCGCCAGAAGAGTACTGAATTGACGCATGCATTATAAAGAAATCACAGTCTTTTGTTGCGGTATCGCAAATAATCATAGGATATAACTTTTTGTAATATTTATCTAGCCTTAATATCGAATAAATTAACGTTGTAAGTGATTCGCAAAAACGCAGATTTGAGATTTATTTTTATAAGCTTTATATTAAGCATTGGACACCATACCTATACGTAGGGGGTTTGGGAGTATGCACCCCAAGGCAAAATACTCAACAAGAAAACGCAAATACCCCACAATACCTCCAGAATTCAATTTTTTAAATCTTTCTGCTCTTTTTGGGTTTTTTTGGTAGGTACCAATAGATAGAGCTCGACAAGAAACGTTCAGAAATGGTGTTTTCTTCGCCATAGCACTATTTTTAAGGCCAATATTCTAATTTGAAAACCACCCTGAGAATTTTAGAACCGCCCACTGTATGGTGGACAATATGAGAAGGTTCACCTATTTATTTCAGAGGCCGCAGAATATACTTCGATTTTTGCGTTGCTTAGAAAAAGTCTGATTCTTAGCAGATCTTGCAGTTTTAGGCACAGGTAGGTTTTTTCTTTGATTTACTTACTTTCATTTTTTCTTTGTTTAGGAAATTTCTGAGTTTTAGCAAATTTTGTGACATTTGTAGATAGGAGCTTTCTCTAGTCCCCTCCTTTTACGTACTTGATAATTCTTTGTTCCAAGTATATTCTACCTTTTTTTGTTCCATCGGAGCATTTTTCCTTGCTAGTACCCAACTTTTTGTTAGCAAAAAATAGTAGTTATTCCTATCTTTGTCAGTGTTGTAGCAAATGTCATTAGGTACTGTTTCCATGTTAGCAATTTATACTTGCATTGTGTATGAATTATATTCCGACTCTGCGCGTTTGCAATATTATTTAGCTGAAGTTCGAAGCAGCATTATTTTCTGTGCTCAAGCTGGTATTCACTTATCGCTTCTGATCGTTGCTTACTTCGACCATGATGCAACTTCAACAAATAATCTCACGTTTTGTCATTTTACTTCTCGCTGACTCTTATTTAGTCCGATAAAGTTCATTGTAAACAAAGGCGCCCAACTGACATCTCACACTTGATTTATTGTTTTTTTTGAATTTAAGAAAAATATTATGTTTTTGCAAGACTCTAGGTCAAAAGTTCATATGCAGTGTTTACTTACATACACAGACTGCACAGAAGATTTTAGTCGGATTCGTAAATCTGATATTACGCGGATATTACAATCAACATTTATAAAGACATCACGTTTCCACAATGGTCTGATGACAAATTAACGTTAGGTGTAAAACAGTTTACACCACTGCTGTCTAACCGACTTCACACACTTGATTCCTTAAAAATTTCTAGTCATAAGGAAAAAATTAGGTTTCTGCAAGGCTCTAAAACGGAGATTAATATGTAGTGTAAAGGATATGTTAACACCTAGTGTAAAAAAGATTTTAGTCAGAATCGTAATTTTAATATTGCTTCTTCGATATTACGACCAACTTTTATGAAAAATAGTAAGTCTCCCATAATGTCGTAAGGATAAATTAACATTGGTTTAAACCACTTTACTGAACTGTTGAGTGTGAACATACGCGTCAAAATTGCGTATCGAATTTGGTTTCAGGTTCATTTACAGACTTGAGAATCATGTCCCTGACTCATAACCGGAGAAAATGGCAGAAAGAAACAAGACAGAAACCTGTTTAAATCACACCATTCTTGACTTTACACTCGCTTAATATTGGTTTAGACATACGCGATTCGCTATGACATACACCCCATATGAGGCACTTTATTTTTATTTCTATTGGACCTATCCTGACTTATGAATGGAGAAAGTGGCGAACAAAACCCAAACAAAGACATATTTTCCATCATTCAGAACATTGTAAACTTTAAAAATCCCTACCGTATTCCCTATTGAGTGTAAAGAAATTCGGTTTGGTACAGTTTATAGCTTTCGAGTCGTAGTACGTTTCTATGTGCAAAAATTATTTGATATGACTTACCAATCAAAATTGGGGAAAAACGTGTTTTTTTGCTCATTTTTCACGTCTGATTTCGAACTTTACACCCCCATAAATAACTCAATATTGCGTTTTTCGAAGGCGGTTTGCTGCGACGTGTAGCCCCTAGAAGTTGCTTGATTACTGTTATACTCATTTTAGCCCAACTCATAAGCGGAAAAAGCTGGCAGAGAATTCATAGTTAAAATCTGTTTTTTACACCATCGACTAGGGTGTAAACTTTGAACCCCAGGACCTAACTCCCTATTGCGCCTAGAAAAGTCTGCTTGTAAGCAGATTGTAGCCCTTTGTCCGCTCTACATTTCTGTCAGAAAACATTTTTAAAAAACTCATAAATGGAGTTAGTATCAGACATAAACAAGTTGAAAACTCCTCGACCAAATTGTGCTTTTTCACTTCCAGATTTTCGCACTTTTACACTCCCATTAGAGAACTAATGCGAATTTCGAAAAACAAAAAAGTCAATTTGGAGGGTCCCTCTCTACAAATCTGTGCTATTAATTTATTTGAGGAGTCAATACTAGTTGTCCACATGCCGCCTAAAAACCTCTCGAAATTTATCCTATGTTATAACGTTACACAAAAACTTTACACCTTCTTTAAACAGCCAGTTTTGAGTTTTAAGAAAAACAAAAAACACGGGCAGCGAATTTTTTATTATCTTTCTTTTAAAAATAAACCGCACCTTCCAGAAGTGTCCCGTTATAGCTGCAGGGGGTGCACAGGTGTTAGGGGTACCCAAGTATATTATAGGTACGCGCTACCTATGATAATAAAAAAGAGACGATAGCGCATTATAGACGAAACGCGGCGCTCGCGACGCATCATCTAATATAAATCTGACGATAATAGTGCGTCATGTCTCATGGCGAGCACTGTAACAACCCTCGTACTTGGTGCTATTATTCGCGCGCGCTTTTTCCAGTGAAAGCTTGGTTCTTTTTATTTTTCAATTTCATTTTATTTATTTATCCTTTAGCTATTGATCTATATCTTCTTTGAAATAATTATTTTTTTCACGATTTTCCGAATTTGTTGCAGATTGCGAATGACGATCGCATTATAGCCTGCTGCGATAATTATATCAATAGAAAGCTCAGAGAAACTGGTGCGCGAACGGAAATTAGGGATCTGAAAAGTAATTGTTTTGTGACTTTCTATACTTGTTCTTACCTTACATGGGCGCGCGGATCACACATGGGCTTGGGGGTATGCACATAGGTGGCCGGCACCAAAGTTCTGGGGGTGGGGTGCAAGATTTTGCAAAGGTCAAAAATGGCGGTATGGCGAAAACACCATTTTTCAACGTTTCTCATCGAGCACTATCCATTGGCATCAAAAAATTGCGAAAAAACAACAAAAAAATTTCGAAAATTGAATTTGGGGGGATATCTTGGTTTCTGGGGGTATATTCTCCCGAACCTCCCACGCCCAGGTACAGGCACGTAGCTGGCCCTTCTATTTTGGGGGACCAAGCCAAAACTAGCACAAAATAACGTAAAAGGTCATATTTTTCCGGTTTTTTTCTCAATTTTGAGGGTTCCGACCCCCCAGTCCCCCCGCAGCTACGTGCCTGCCCAGGTATGGCATGCAACCCCCTCAGAAGGCCGCATATTCCTCCTCCCCCAGAAACCAAAATAACCGCCAGAATGTTATTTTTGAATTAATTTTTTTGTTTTTTTCGCATTCTCTTGATCTCAAGTGCTCGATCAGAAAGGTTGAAAAATAGAGTTTTTTACGCCATACCACCATTTTTAAGACCATTTTTCGACCTCTGAAAATATTGAACCCCCATCAGAAGTTTTGTGCTGCCCACCTATGGTGCGGACCCGTGAAAAGTTTGGAAAACTTCCAGAATTCAATTTCTTGGCAATTCTTGGTTTGTTTTGCAGTCTTTGTTTTCAGTAAGACGATCCCGATGAGGACCGCAATAACACAATGCTACTTATTGCCTTGAACATCTTTTTTAAACAATTTTTGAATTTTTTTGAAATTTTACGGACCCCTAAATTTTTGGCCTGTTTAAATATAGTTGTGATAAAAAATGATGTGTATTTTACATTGGAATTGAAATAATAATAAGTACTAGAGTAATATAAAAGATATGAAGCAGTGTAAGAAGTGTGCCTTGTTACAATATGTCTCAATATTCATTAGGGTGTCAGTTTCTGAATTTTGTAAATTATGTAGTTAGTTGAGTTTCATCAAACTAGCTAGTTTCATTTGATATGTTTGATATAGAGGAACTAAAATTGCATAAAGACGATGTAATTAACTTTACATTCCGGAAATTTTTTTTACCTACGGTAGGTATCTGACCAGGCACGGATTTAAGGGGGCGGGGCCCCATTGGCCAAAAATATTTGGCGAGATAAAGAATGGATATGCGATTTGCAATGATGTTTGGCCGTCAGTGACCATAATTCCTCCAATTTTTCCGGCGCTACGCGCCGGATGATATCTATTAATGACATTTCTTAACTTTCTTGGCGACCTGGAAGCCATTATCTGTTTTATTTTTGCATAGTTTTCTTCTATTTTCAGTCAGAAAATTTCGATGTTTCGCATCAAATGCTGTAAAATAGGAAATCAAGCAGTAAATCATGCTTCTAGACGTCTATCCGCCTTGATTTCACAAATTTTCCGGTGCTACGCGCCTGATTTTTGTAAAAGTCAAAGAAATTTAATGACTTTCCGCACAAAATCGTCCAAAATTCTAAAATTTTTCGAAAAAATATTGCGTCAAAAGTGATTTTATGTAAAAGCATACAATGTAAAACACCGAAAAAAACGCTGTTTCGCGCGTTAAGGGCAAATTTTCGGACCTATTTTTGACTGTTTTTGGAAAAGTTGGGATACCGCCCGCCCCCTTAAGAAAATCCTAGATCCGCCACTGATCTGACATGAACTTAATTTTCGAAATTAATCATGACTGATTTCTCGAAAAGGTTTTTTTAGTTAACTATGACAGATCGTATGCTCTTTCATTAGGATGCTCAGGTTGAATTAGTGTGTAAAGTAGATTAGATATTTGTGCAGTGGAGTCGTGTCAACTGGCTGTGACCTACAATATCTAACAGCCGTCGTTCCTTCATTCATTTGAACAATTAGCCGAATTTGGCCTAATTGAAATAATTTTACGTAAATTTGAATGAATTTAAATTTATTTAGATGAACCGATTGAGTACAAAAGTGATCTGGTTTTGTTGACCGAGGATCGAGCTATGGCCCTTAAAGCTATTACCAAAAAAATTCCGGTCAAAACGGTGCCGCAATTTTTGGCCTGGGCCCGAATCAGTGTATGATATTCAATAAGATAATTTGACCAGCTAACGTTTTTATTCTTATCGTACGCTAATCTCTGATCGTTTCCTTGTTTACACTCTTTTTGAGACCGTTACTTTACACGTCAGGTCAAATTTTTCGATTGCCGTACATCAGTTTACAGTGTTATGTATGTTTTCTGTATATATTTTTGCAGTTTATTCATCGTTGGTTTTGAGTACTGTTGGGGCAAGGTTGCCCTGTATAATTGATTGTGCGTTTTTGGATGTTGTGCTTAGAAATCTGTGACTTCTTGTTCATTGTGTATCCACTTTGACCGCTTGACCTCTTTAAAATAGAAACGTTATTCGGATGGGATCTGACAGGAAATTCTGCAATTCCAGATTACACTTAGAAATCGTATAGCAGATTCATCTTATCGTCATACGTGTAACGGCATGAAATTTTTGGTGGGTGGTGTCCGGCCATTTTTAGAAAGAGGGTTTAATGACCAGGCAGCGTAGTTCTGGGGGATGGGGTCTGGAACCTCCGCCAATTCAATAAAAATCGGAAAAATATGACTTTTTAAACGTTATTTTGTGCTATTTTTGGCCTTTTTGGTGTTGGTCCCCCAAAATAGGACGGCCAGCTAAGTGCCTGTTAATGACTTCCAATTTTTGGCAAAAAGCGGCCAGAAGACACGTAAATTGGCCTAAAAATGCAAATTTTTCGAAAAATTGGAAGAGTCACAAATTTTCTAACTTTGGTGGGATGGAGGGGACGTCCGACCTTTGGGTAGCGGATCCTCTAACTTTCCCGCTAACATGTATATTTACTGTACGTATCCAATGAGGTCGTTGACTTTGAAGTCACTGTTTAGTTTACTTATATTTCATGTAGAAATGTGTCGAAATTTAATTGATTTAAATTTTGCCAATAGTTGTTTACACTAAATTCATTTGAATCGTTACGCTTTGTGCGTGTAATCGGGATATGCGTCTGCTTTAACTTGGCTTCTTTTTCGTTGATATAACAATGTTTACCATACAACATGTAAAGCAGTTGTGTAGATTATTTTGATAAATTTCGTAAAATCACGGTTATTAAAGGCGCATAATTTGGTCACGTGATGACCATGGATGCACAACAACGTCGGCTTCTCGACAAGCTGCGGACAGCTGGTGATGACCACACCTGGGCGTGGGGGTTTGGGGGTATGCACCCCCCCAGAAAACCAAAATACCCCCCCCCCGAAATCAAAATACCCCCGCCAGAATTCAACTTTTGAAAATTTTTTTTCGATTTTTTTCGCAATTTTTTGATGCCAATGGATAGTGCTTGGATGAGAAACGTCAAAAAATGGTGTTTTTATCGCCATACCACCATTTTTGAGGCCATTTTTTTGACCTTCAAAAATCTTGCACCCCCCCCCCCCCCAGAATTTTCTTGCTGCCCACGTATGGTGGTGACCCATGGGTATGGAGCGGGTGTGGAGGATCTGGAGCTAGTTTACCCCTCCGGAGATTGTCAGTGAACCACGCGAGATTGATTTTCGGCATGTTTTTTTGAGATTTTTGCTCGTTTTACACCACCCGGATCCCCGCAAGTTTGTGCACCTGGCCCATGTATTCTGGTGATCCTTTATGTAGACAGCAGCAGCCTTCTGGAAGTAACTATTAACAAATCGCAGAGTATGCACTGTTTTATATCGCAAAATTTATACATATTGTTTTTTTTGCGAAAAACGTTGATTTCCGCACAGTTTTTGGTCTTAATTTTTTCTTATTTTTCTGACAAAACTTTTTCCGTATATGTTACTCGTATTATGAATACATAGTCTGTTTTAAAATTCTTTTTTATACTTTGCACTCTGTTTCACTCAAGTTTGGGCATAAATTTCAAAAACTGTCCGACAATAATCCGACAGATTTGCAGATTTATAGGATTTATCTCGATACGATATTTATCGTAATGTCAACTTTACTCTTTAAAAATTCTTTTAAAATTCATGCCCAAATGAAACAAGCCGCAAAAGTAAGACGATTCGAAAGTACCTAAATCTATTGGGGATGTGTTGGGAAACCTTGAATTACCCAAATTATTCAGTAAACTCAAAGTTCCTAATATTCTAAATCCGAAAATTCTTCGAGTTTATAGAAATAAAGCGTGTAATGATAATTTACACCATAACAATTTAATTTTATCCAGGGAGACTTAATCTATATGAGAAATGCAATATTTTAAAATTGCGTTTCATACCTTCCTATAATCTGTTTCATTTAACTTTTGCGGCTTTCTTTTGAATTTTTCAGCAAGAATTCGACTACTAAAAGTGCTTTAAAATTTTCAGGCAGCAATGCGGCTTAATAATGGCATATGAATCCGCGTAACTCAATATACTGTAGAAATATTATATATTCCGTGTTAGTTTAAAAAACGCACCAGCTGTAGTCACTTTAAACTTTTCCAAAATCCTCAAAGGTAAAATGAAACGGACTACAGTCTGTTTCATTTATCCGAGAGCTTTTTCAGCAAATCCTTTCCCGAAGCTACATTAACTCGCACCTTCCTGCTTACTGTAGGCCGTTTGCGAGATCAATGTAGCTAAGGAGAGATTTTTCAATAAAATTTTGTACGTCATAATTTCTTCTCATTCAGTAGATCTTGCAATTTCCGGATGGAACTTGCGCACTCAGCTTGTTATAAATTTAGTCCGTTAAACACACTAGTTAGGTTAGCATTTTAGGCATCGCCAAAACTATCGCATAGCGCAGTGGTGGCAGAACGTCTCGATTGTCGTCGAAGCAACACCGGTTCAGATTCCTGCTGCGAAATTTTTATACAGCGCTTGCTTACTGTAGTATGTCCAGCTGTTGCTAGATGCTTGAATTGAGTTTATATGGATACAATTTTCTGATGCATTAAAAATGAAAGAATAACAGCGGATGGTCCTCACTCAACTTTTTCTGTCGAGTTACAGTAAATAACCTAATTAGACATACAGTGGCCTTCAGAAAAATTTGCGGAAGAAGCTCTCGAATAAATGAAACAGACTATAAGTATCGTCGGTTTTCTTTGTCTCTAATTATAGTCTGTTTCATTTATTAGGAGCGTTTTGAAGTTAATTTTTTAAGGGCTACTGCAAGCAGAAAACAAATTGATTTACTGTAATTCGGTAGATCGGTTCAGTGAGGGCGAGTGGATGGTTTTCTTCCATTTTTGAAGCACTTATCCATCCCTATAAATTTAATTTAGACATTCAATCAGTGATGGAACATACTACAGTTAGTGCGCTAGATAAATAGCTATCGGCTGGAATCGAACCCGGGTTCCCTCGACGACAAGCAGACGTTTGACTGACTTTAAGCTATGCGGGAGCTTCACATCGCTTCTTTAAATTTTAGTGTATTGTGTTTAAAATTTCAACTTAGGATAAGCTAAATGCGCAACTTTTATCCGTAAGGTGATTGATCTGCTAGAAGACGTAGCATAAATTATGCCTAAAAAATGTTATTGAAAAATTCTTCTTTGCTACGTATCTACAGTGAGATACAGTAAATAAGAAAAAAGGGCTTACTGTAGTGTCCGAAACTTAATAATAATAATAATAATAATAATAATAATAATAATAATAATAATAATAATAATAATAATAATAATAATAATAATAATAATAATAATAGTAATAATAATAATAATAATAATAATAATAATAATAATAATAATAATAATAATAATAATAATAATAATAATAATAAATGTAATAATAGCTATATGGTATTTCCGGCATTAGGCCCTAAGGTAAAAATACTAATAAAATTTATTTCAATTGGGTACATACCTACGTAATTATATTTTGGCGATAAGCTGTTTTGAAAAAAATCGAAACCCTAATATAAAAATAGGTGTATGGAGAGATAGTAAAATGTTTGGTACATATCGAGCACTGAGAAATAAAGGACTCGATTCATCTGATATGCCTGACGTGTTCGTATTTTTCGTATGCCAGTTCAACGACAACAGCAACTGCTGAAAAAGTATTCCGGCTGCCATTAGTTCTTCTTTCGTAGCTGATTAGAAAAAACATTGGAAAAGAAGAAGGAAGTAAAAGAATTTAAAAAAAGGAATAAAAATAAATAGGAAAAATAATATAAAGAAAGTTCGAAAGACTCCGCCCCATAGGTGGGCTTGGCACCGAAATTGCGGGGTGGGGTGAAGCAACCTCTAGGGGCGGTGAAAAAATTTTTAAAAGGTCAAAAAATGGTCTTAAAAGTGGTCGTATGGCAAAAAAAAGACCAATTTTCGACGTTTCTCATCAAGGTCTATCCAATGGCATCAAAAAATTGCTGAGAAAGCAAAAAATTTTTTCTGGGGGGGGGGGTATTTTGATTTTCGGGGGTTCTTCAACTTCTGGGGGGTGTATACCCCCCAAACCCCCCACGCCCATATGTGCTCCGCCCGCGCTCTCACGCCCAATGCCTTTTTAAAACAATTTTTCAATCATTTCGAGTAAATTAGCCGAAATCATACAATAGCCTCAATTCCTTTTTTATGATTTTTTCTGACTAAATCGACTCGCCAAAATTCAAATTAAGACAAATAGACACCACGACGATGAGTCACGTTAATTAAATTACATAGTATGTTACATACGCATTTTTCAGCCCCTTAAAAACGCTTTATTTTTTGAAGTATTTTAATAAAACAATAGAATTCGCCGAACAGGATTCAAGGAAAGAATATTTTTTGAAGCGCAAAACTAATTGCTGGAACAACTTACCGTTAGATGGTAAGAATGGTTGTTCGAAGTTCCGAATTGTTGTCTGAAAGAGGTAATACTGTTGATGTAGATCGATTTGTCGCGATATTTCACAGCTTGCGCGCTTTTATCGATTTGCCTTGCGCTATGCCTCATATTTTTGACTTGTTTTTGATTTTTTATCATTCGTATTTCTCATTCCTTTTGGTTTAGGTTATTAAGTTCATCACAAAATTTGGCAAGTCTAATAACTTAAGAATCAAACAACAACCAGTAGCTTGTCAAGGAACTAGCCTTAATTAGCAAATATGTACATAAGTGTAATAATACTCCAGGAAAGAAAAATGTTCCGATTAAACAAAAAAGATGAATATACTTGGAATTACGCATTGACATAAAAGGAGGATGTAAGGAAAAATTACCTAATGTGTGAAACTTATCAGAATTCGTATCGAAAATGAGCCTGCTAAAATAATAGAATGATCATTGACCAGAAAACTAAATGGCTGTGCATTCTTACGGTTTAGCATACAATGCATTTACCAATCGATAATGAAGATGTTGTGCCTTTGTCAAGATTCATTTAAGCCATTGACGATTATCAATATTGACATGGCGATAGAATGAGATTGATAAGTAAATCAATTGAGCCGGACATATCAAAACATCTCGTATCTCCTTTTTCTGGACCTACGAATAATGTTGTAGCGTGTTTTTCAGAAGTCGCAGAATATACTTGATTTTTCGCGTTTTTTCGGTTAAGTTCAATTTTATTAGATTCGACAACTTTCAAGTCTTTTATGAGAAAATCTCTTTCCTGTTCATCCTTTTGAAAATCTTTAATATGTACTTGAGTACATGTATCTGTCCTAATCATTACATTTTTCTTTGCTATTCGAAGTCTAGCCATTTTAAATTTATCTTTCAAAGAAAATGAAAAGATCCGTTGTTGCAGTTATTATTGTATTTAGTCTGTTTTCTATTGTACTTTTAGCCCCATCGCACCTTGCCAGTTTTGCTGCTTTTCGACGAAATAGAGAACGAGTATCAATGTGTCGTCAAAAATAGCTTTTGACGCAACTACCATGGCGATGTAATGTACATAAGACTGAGGGTATCCCCGCCAAGTGATCAGCTGTATAAAAGTTTCCGACGATTTTGAGCTGCGTAACGTTTTTTGCATCGTTTTGCAAGGACAAGAGAATAATATTGTCGAGAAATTTTTGCGCTCTGCGCTGGAATAAAACTTATATGTGTTTTTACTCAGAAAGCGTCCAACATTGATCGATTTCTATATTTTGCATAGTGTTTGAAAGCGATATAATGCAGTATAAATGGACTAAAAACTAATTTGCCAGATATGTTAATACACCTTTAAAATGCGATTTAAAGGCTATTTTGACTATTTTTGTCGTTGACCATTTTGTCGTTTGAATAGCAAAAAAATTGTTAACACTAAAAAATACTGTTTTGGATTTCTTGGGTTTTTACTCTCCCCGCCCTGCCGACTCTCGACCTCAGGCATCTACGGTATTTACGATACGTTTGCATGGAGGGTTGCACCCCAGAAGCTGAAAACCCCGCAGATTACTGTACACCTGCAGAATTATGTGTTTTTGACATTTTTGACGAGTTTTTGCAATCTTGCTGCCCTGCCCATATCATTTTTTAGCCCAAAGAGGACACTTTTTAAAAAGTTTTTTTACGCCTGACCCCTTTCGTCAGAATTTCAATGCTGCTTATACAAAAATGCCGGCACTTAAAAAACGTTAAAACTGTGAAATTATAGCAGGCAGATTTTTCAGTCATTTTTAATTTGATAATTTTGCATGACAAGGGCTTTCATTGCCGCTCGCGCTATCACTTTCGACCTTTTGCTTAATTTTTTCTTAAGCTTGCTTCATTAGCTGTACATTTATGACTAGGACTTTCTTTGCTCGGATACTTCAAACTAAATCTTAACCAAATTTGTAACCTTTTATAAAAACATAAATTTATTGATATAGTAGCATAGAAAAATTTTCATATTCTCTTATCTTTATGCCGAATTTGTGACTTTATTTTAGTGATTTTGCCATTTTTGTTAAATTTTTGTTTATTTCTTAAAGACGACAATGAAAAAAATGTAAATAATGCAAGATGTAAAATAATGCAAAAAAAGCTGAGAAAATCGCATCTGTTTATCTGACAATCGACAAATTTTCGGCGCTCTGCGCCGTATGTGAAGCCTTTTCTAAGAGTTTTGCCCCAAGCGCGACCAAAACATGACACCATAGCTTATTTAAAAAGAAAAGCAAAATTTTCTCTCGAGAACATCAAATTTTATAAATTCTAGCGGATAGAGCATGTTTAAAATACGTCAAAAAATGCGGCTTTTAACACCAATTCCTATGATATTTCTGGGAATAACCAGTTCACTTGGGTCCGTGCCATACATGTACAGCATGGAAATTCTTGCAGGGCGGGGAAAAGGGGTTGAAATCCCGAAGTGCCTTTCTTGGACAAAAATGGTTGGGTCGCAACGCATCAAAAACATCATTTTCGGGGTTTCTGACAGATTGCTCTATCTTTCTTGAGCATAAAAACAAAAAAAAAATTTGAAAATAAATTGAACAAAATACAGTCAAAACATAAGTATAAAGCACGAAGCGCTGAAAAATTTGACACTTTTGAGCAAATAAATAATCTAAAAACGCTAAAAAAAACTTTTTTCTACAAATTTTTAGGGAATGTTTGGTAACGTTTGAAAAATAGCGAATTCTGGTAAGGGGTTAAAAAATTTCTAAGGGGATGAGAAATTATCCTGGAGGATTAACCCCACCATAGGAGGGCGGCACCAAAATTCTGGTGGGTAGCAAGATTTTTCAAAGGTTTTTTTATATATTGCATATTAAATGTTCTATATTGCATATTAAATGTTAAATTGTGCATTGTAATTTTTAGATCACTGGCGATATTTCTTCGGTTTGCTATCCAAGAATATTCGACGAATTATAAACTCAAATGACATTGATATTATAACGCGATTTTTATTCTTAGAATGATTTTTTTCATCTCGTAGTTTATCCTTTATCTGGATAAAAATCTATTTATGTATGTATGTATATGTAGTTGTTATCTAAATAAACATTGCGTGAGTTAAAAAGCTATATTCAGCCATAAGCTGATAAATTGCGATTACAATGAATTGATATGGAGCTACCAAAATCTTGTCGAGTCGCACCAGTGGTGCAGCATAGATGGGCAGCGCCAAAATTCTGGGGTGTGCAAGATTTTTTAACGGTCAAAAAATGGTGGTATGGCAGAAATACACTATTTTTTCAATGTTTCTTATCGAGCACTATCCATTGGCATCAAAAAATTGCGAAGAAAACGAGAAAAAATATTTTAAAAATTGAATTTTGGTGGATATTTTGGTCTCACGGGGGGTGCATACGCCCACGCCCAGGTGTGCTTACGAATATGTGTACCACACTTACAATCTGTTGGCTAACTGTTGATAAACGTTTTTGGTATTTCCCTCGAATTTTTCATGAAACAAGTACCTACGTATGTGCTGTAGGTACTGCGCATTAGTCCATTGCCCTGGATGAGAACAGCTCAAAAACTGGTTCATTTGATCATGAATCATGAAGGGCCCATTGGTCTTGGGATTGGGTATAGGGCCAATTCATATATACCTATGTACATGGCAGCAAACTTAATTTCTGGAGTCCAATAGAGTGAAGCTACAAAAAATTCAGCTCTGGTGGTCCTATTGATTTTGAGTACTTCAGAATTCTTGGGAAAAGGGGCACAGCCAAACCGTACATACATGGTCAGCGGCCAGATTATTAGGGTTCGATGGGCGAAATCATCAAAAATCGATTTCTGCGCATCTTCCAGATTCCCCAGGGATACAAATCGCCCCACACGTACATTTGTCTGACTGGCTATGCTATGCCATCCGCGGCTCAAAGATAACACATGGGGCGTTAGGGGTCTGGACCATATATGGGCAACAGCCAAATTCTGGAGTCCGATGGGGCAAAAATGCAAAAATAACACTAACAGTTCGATCCTAGGGGTCTATCAATTCTCGGGGGGGTCCGCCGGATTCAGGTGGGGGGTCGTTTCCTCAAGCCCATGTGTGGTTTGGACCATCCCAGAATCTGAACAATTAATCAAAACTGAACGTTTAGTTATTTTTTGGCTATTTGGCCCCATCAGACCCGCAGGATTTCATTGCTACCCATATGCATGTTCAAAACTGCATTTTGTATGATCTTCATCAAGCTTTAAACTGCAATCCAAAAAAACCGCGTCCTATTATGGATAATTTTCCTTCAATTCTCTCTTTCGCTATTAATGTGAGTGGTAGGATCAAATAAAGGCACAACGCGCGCCTAAAGGACTGATAGAATGGCTAGGAATGCAGCTTAATGGCCGGCAGTATGTATGTGGGATATGCGGGTCATGTAAATTAATTCGTGTACAAGACATACGTACCTACCTATACTCAATGACACAATGATTTTGCATCAGCTGTGGAAGTTTTTCTATTTTGAAACTTGGAATTATTTGCAACAAATCACGCAAATTCACAGGATAAGAATAACTGGTCAGTGTAAAAAAGAACAGAGCGCAGCAAGCATTTTTTGTGTGTACGATATATGTAGTTATGTACAATGTACATAGTTAATTACATATAAAATCGCATCTAAGCAATCTGCCATTAAATCGTGTTTAGATATTCTGAGTCAACAGTAGGTAGCCAAATGATTATTCGATTTCCAGCTAATATCTTGTGACTGTTTCCTCACGCTGAAACACTCTGGGAATCATTCGTTTTGTTGATAGGGCGATGCATATTTAGCATAAAAAAGATTTCGGCGCTAAGTTGATGTAAGCCATGGTTTTGAAATCGTCATGAGCAAAGTAGCATCCTCGCGATTGCTCCAGTTTGTCGAATTCTGCACTCTTGGTACATAGGATTTTAAACCTGAAACAAATTTTTGACGTTAAACTTTTTCTAAAAATTTGCTAAACTGCCTTAGATTAATTACAAAATGCAAAAAGCTGGCTAAAGGCATACAACTCCACCCGTCAACAAATAGTTCTATAAGCCTGCATCTGTGACTCACGGGTGTGCAGGCTTGATTTCTAATCCAGAAAAACTTATCAGAACTCAGCAGGCTCTTACAATTGAAATTCAAACTTTTCTTTTTTTCATTGATTTTTTGTTCAATAGGTACACATAATATGATTTGAAATGTCGTAAATAATAATTTTGTTGTCCAGAACCATGAATTTCGAGGCACTGTTTTGACCTCTAAAAACTTTTTGTGCTCCGTGCGAATCCTAGGTATTGCGTTAGCGCGTACCTATAATATCCTTGCCAACATATATCTAACATCCCACTACAGCTGTAACGGGACACATCTGGAAGGTGCGATTTTATAAAAGATGGATAATATAAAAGTTCGCTGCGAGTGTTTTTTGTTTTTCTTTACACTGAGTGCCTGCAGCTCAAAATGAGAGTGTAAAGTTTACAACCAAAAATTCAAATCCCTATCTGTTGCTTTGCGGAGGTCCAACTTGTTTTGAATGTTGCCCATGATCTTTAGGTCACGAATCAGCAATTTAAAATTTTTAACGTTGACTGGTTCTGACCCTACATTAATTTATTCTAAGTTCGTTGTTTGTTGTTGAGCCAGAGTACGCTAAATGTAAAAAACTGAGGTTTAAAAAAACATGTTTTGTCGGTTTTTTGGCCGCCCACTTTTCTGGTTATGAGTCGCGCCCTAAAACTTACAATTAGAATGAAGCAGGTTTTATAGGCTACAGGTAAATTTGACCGTGTTCATATAAAATTGATACGCAATCGGTTATAGGGGTTTAAGGTTCACACTCTCAGATAAAGAAAAAATGCATTTTTACTTCTTTTTTTCTGTTTACTTACTTCTTCGATACATATCCGGACGTGGAATGTATTGTAAGAAAGAATAATTATTTTAGGAGTTACACATCAAACTCGAACACGTTTCTTTAAACTCAATGTGGATTAAGGTATAGAGGTATAAAGTTTAAAATTTATGGCAAAATACATGTTTTTTGAATGTTTTTTTGTCTTGTAGCTTCTCCGATTATGAATGTAGTCGCGCTAAATATTCTTAAAAATAAGCACGTGTCATAGTTTACCCAAGAGCACTTGGCCGCGTTTATTTACACTAATATGGACTTAGTTATGGCGTGTAAAGTGCTAACTATGGGTAAAAAAAGTCGGCATTTTTTGGTCAACTTCACGGAATATGTATTGAGAACGATCCAAATTGGTTGTACGGTTGTTGAGCTTAAGTGTTAAATATGCGCATGCAGTCTTCTACCAGCAAAGAAAAAGGCTAGCGATGGAACAAAAAAAGGTAAATATACTTGAATTTATTTATTGCTAGGGATGTAAAAGTAGGGACTAGTGAAAATTTTCCTATATGCGCAGAAGCCATAGGAATGTGCTAAACAGTTAGAACTTCCCTAAAACAGCGCAATAATCGAAGTGTATTCCGCGGCCTATGCGCGTTTCTGCAGATTTTTTTGTAGTAATTTCGATTATGATGGCGAGTATTTGGATTACTTTATTTCGGAAAAATTTAAAGAAATTTTTTGTGGTTTTTCAAGAAAACTATTGAGTTGTACTATATAGGTGTAAAGTATACACTAAAATCTTTTACTCCAGAGCGTTGTGGAAGGTCAAGATTTCATTAAATAAGAAATACGTGTGATTATTTAATAGTCATGAAAGTGTCTTCAATGCTCTTTTGCGAAACACTTAAATACGCTTTGTGACTACACCCTCATTTTTCACCAGGCCGCTTGGAATACTACGCCGACTTTTGCGTTGTTTAGGGGAAGCCGCAACTATTTAGCACATTCCTATGGCTTCTGCGTATATAGGGATATTTTACCCTAGTCCCCTCCTTTACATCATTAGCAATGAAGAAATTCAAGTATACTTACCTTTTTTGTTCCATCGGAGCATTTTTTCTTTGCTAGTTTCACTTCTTTTTATTTAATAATTCAAGCCATATATCCATAGATGGGCAGCGTTAAAATTCTGGGGCTAGCAGTAGCTGGAGAAATTTCTTTTTTCGTCTCAAACCCCCCAGACTAAAATGATCACAGATCAAGAAATATTGCGTTAAAAGAGAAAAAATTTTACATTCTGAGATATTGTAGCCCTCTACATTAGAAAACCATTTGGACTGCACAGAAATCAAAATTGAGCTAGATCAGCTTTAGGACACGCTGATAGTAAAAAACCCGCATACTTTACACTTTTGTGCAACAAGAATTGGATGTAAAGACACTTTAAGGTCAGATTCATAATCTACAACTCAGGGCAACTTTAAAAAAAATGGCCCTCTGCAAATTGTTTGATGCCCAATGCTCTGGGCGAAAAAGTGCTTCTCAGTGTAAAGTTTACACTTGTGCGAATAACGCAATGTTGGTTGTATAGAAATAAAATAAACTAGAATCTGTAACGCTAAGGTCAGGGCACACTTTAAGCATAATTAGCATGTTCTGCCTACTTAGCGGAGTAGCTGAATAAATTTTGTTTTTCGTTTCGAAGGCTTTACACTAAAACGATCACAGATTATGAAATATTGCGTTATAAGAGAGAAAAAAGGTCCTTGTGATATTGTAACCCTCTACATTATAAAATCAATTGGACTGCTCAGAAACCGAAATTGAGTTGGATCAGTTGAAAACACGCAAGGGGAAAAACCCGTATACTATCATTTTTGGTGGAACAACCATTAAGTGTAAAGAAATTTTAAGGTCAGATTCGTAATCTACAGCTCGGGAACAACACATTTTTAAACAAACAATTGGCCTTCCGCAAATTATTTGATTTATTGGTTTACACTTTACACACTCATTGCTAACTCGGCATTGAGTGTAAACAAAAGGAAAAAATGGTGCATCGAGTTTTTCAATTATCTGTCGTCAAAAAAACCGCACCTCCCAGGTGTGTGCCGTTGTTGCTGTGAGGGGAGACACAAAATTTTCACTCGCTGTGATAAACATATCAGAGAAAAGATGGCCGAGTATATTGTAGCGCTATCGCGCTACCTATGATGTATATGCCTGAAGTCGCAAAAATCTGTTAAAAATTAGTCTTTCTCTAAGCTAACTAAAAAAATTGAAGTATATTCTGCAGCCTCTGAAAAGATGTAACCTTTTTTTTAATTATTTTCAGTGCTTCACAGCAGAGAGTATAAACATGATCTAAAAAATACACTTTTTGTGAATTGCTTGCAAGTTGCAACGCTGACTTGCTTCGTATCGTGACTGATATAAAACTAGCTGCAATTGTAATTAAAGGTGCTCTAACTTTGCTGCCATGAGCGTTATATATAGCAAGCAAACCTGGAGTCAATTGGTTAGTGCACATCATCGTTGCTGGCATATAAGTGCACCTACATCTATCTAGTCTGTTTCACGTAAAAAGTCGCTCCTATTTACTCCGTCTACCCTCCCATAGCTGCATAGCCAACTTGCTGCTTTTTCAATCGTTTTTGGTTCAATAGTTTATTTCAATCGCGGGCTGCAGAATATACTTCGGGATTTTTGCAAGTTGCTTGGAGAAAAGTCTGATTCTTAATAGATTTTTGCGACTTTAGGCTTATACTTAGCTAGCTTTTTCCCTATTACCCTCCTTTTTTATCCTTAATGAAGCGCAATTCCAGGTAAATTCACCTTTTTTTTGTTCCATCGGAGCATTTTTCCTTTCTAGTTGCAATGCTATCCAAGTAGTCTCCATCTTATTTATCCTTTTTATCTTTTCCATTATTTCTCTTCTGGAATTAATTATTTCTTTGCAAAAAGAATATGTGAATAAAGAAACATTAGTTCTCCAGTAACCCTGAAAGCTTTTATCTTGCCGAACCTCATATTCAGTCCTTATTCTCACATGAGTTTCTCTTTAGTGAAGAGCTTTCTTTCTAAAAATTCTCCTTGTACACACAATGTTTTCAAAAAATCTCCGTAGTCGCATTCAATCGCGTTCGGAAGGGCTTAAATTTTTGCGTTTTCTAATCCGATGATGAATACCCCTAATTTGTGCATGAGATGAGTCTAATAGATAAAATATGAGATGCCTGCGGAGCTAATCTGATTTTTAATGAATAGACCCACACATGGGTGTATGAACGTAGTAATTTGGGAATTAGGCCCTCACAGTTGAAAAACGGCAGTCTCCTCTAAATTTTTGAATTGTTTTTACCTTTGTATTTTATAATTTCAATGAATGAAGCTTAGTGATGAATGTCATAAAATGCTTTTTTCGCCATGCTACTATATACTCGCTCTTATCTGACTTTAGCAGAATTTATGAATCACCCTCTCAGAAAACTTTGCAGCTCAAACGAGCTTAAGTAATCTGTTCGTAGAACTTATTGATACTCATATTACTTTTTGAAATTACAGCTTCGCGTAAATTTAACGCATGGCTTCATCAACCAGTCCGAATTTTTGATCGACACTGATGTTTATTATCTGGAGAGTCGAAACAATTCAATACACTTTTATTCAGTCGATGACCGGAAGATTGCGACAGTCTCTTGTGCTTTTAACGTATGAATTATATCACAATTGCACATTAAATATAAATTTCTTAATTTGACAATTATAGAACACCAGTCCGGGGTATCTTGTATACAACAAGTGCATCCCTATATTGTCAAAAAAGGGTTTCTAAACACGTGCACTCATGGGCGTGGGGAGGAGGTTTCAACAAGATAACATGAGTAGCAATGAAATTCTGGGCAGGGTAGAGGATTTGATATGGTAAAATTGCGCAAAAAATTTAATTCCAGGGGGTCTATCAATCACTGGGAATCTTTCAGATTCTGTGAGTCTAGAGCCCCAGATAACCCACGCCCATGTGTGGTCAGATCGGTGTAGGTTATTTCGAACTTTTCCTTTGTCCCAAAATTTTAGTTTATAAAGATTTCTTCTTGCGAGTCATGGATGCTAATAAATAGGGCTTGATGAAAATGTCTAAAAGCATTTTTTGCCTCTGAAACACATTTTTAGCACTAATATTTCTTGTCACTCACGGTCCCTCTCGTTTAGGGCGTTGTCCTTATAAGGACTTGCCTCGCATCTGATAAATACATATTCTTTTTTCTTGCTCTCAAAACGTTGTGGCTGACCAACCTAATGATTTGAAGAATTTACTCTGATGAACATTGCCCCGCGTTAATGAAAATTTTGGCCATTAATACGACGTGCTAACGAGACCTTTTTTGGCAAAGAAACAGAGATTTTAGGGCTTTTTTAGGGTTTTTTCTAGCAAATATCCCTCAAAATTTCGCTATTTTCAAGCGCGTGATTTAAGCGCTTTAAAATCAATCTTCGTGCAATGTTAAAGATTATTCCTTCATCTTGCCTATTTATTTAACGCTTGCTAGCATAGAGCAAATTACCTAGTGACAATTTCGCACTCTTTTTAGTCGTTTAAAACCATAGTTAGCTTCTATCGTTAGTACAATTGAGTTTTTTGAGCAAGAGGAAGCCAGCATTTGTGATTTAGTTTGAATTTTTTAATTTATTCAAATCTAGCGAAAACCATTGATCAAAAATATCGACGCGTAAAATGTCATGACATTTTCAAACAATGTACATATCTAAAAAAAGAGGAAGGAATGCATTACTGAGGTATTACACAGGTACAAAAATTTGCATTGCTAATGGGGGCATTAACATTAGTGCTAATGGGGCTCGTGTTAAAAAAATGCTGCTACTTCTAGTATTGATATTTTCTTTTAATTAGTATTCGATCGAGGGAGAACGGCATGGACTCTACGAAAGGTTTCCAAACGACTCGAATATACTTATACCAAAAGGCTGGAATGGACAATCGGTTGATTTACACAGCCGAAATCTCAAAACCATTCATCTCTCTTTGAAAAACATCGGAAATACATTCCTAGTGAGCAAACATGTAACAGTTCAAAACTTTGGGAGGGCTTGTTGTCCATCCCGGGATAATAAGGTGTAGAGAGTTTCAATGTTTCGCTAAAAAAAAACACCTAGAAATAACCTAAAGACTCAAATTTTTGCCGAAAATTATGGAAAGGGTACAAAATATTCTAGCTTTAGGGGATGGGGACGACCAGCCTTGGGCGGGGATTCCCATTTCACTGCCTCTTTGTGAATGCAAGTGTGCGCAATCGGAGCCGGATTCATTTTTTTACTGATGGGGAACTTGTAAATAAATTTTGTTCAAAACTACTGAAAGCAGACCGAGATATCCATTTATTATGTGAAGAAGAGCAGTTCTCGCCATTTTATTAGCTAAATTAATCCTTTATGCAAAAGTATTTTTAGAATTCAAGCCATTTTCTATAAAAATGTGCTCTCACGGATTTTTAGACTAATTTAAGTGCAAAATTCGGGATAAAATCATGGGCAAAGATATAGTAATAAGGCTCGTGCACTCATAAAATCCGCAAAGCTGCTCAAAAGAAGCAAAAAAGATTTTGGCTTTATGACCTAATCTCATAAATAATTTTATCGATTTCAGCAAGTGTATATTTACAACAAAATTCTTTTTTCATTTCGCGATGTCGATGCCATTTTAGTGAAAATCATAATTTTTTATTCTACGGCTAAATCGCCGCGTGAAATTATAGATTTTTTTCATCTCATGTAAAAACATAGGTAGCAGAGTACCATTCGTTTTGATATGTATAATTTTGAACATTCAATCGACATTCTCTGCTGCCAACAGGGGAGGATTTAAGGAGGAGGGGGCAGGGGCGGCCGCCCCCGTTGGCCGAAAATGGCGAAATAGAGAATGCAATTATAATTTGCAGTGATTTTTTGATCGTCAATGATCATAATTTCTCAAGTTTTGCCGGTGCTTCGCGGCGGATAATACCTATTATTTACATTTATTTACTTTGTTTGCGCCTGAAAGCCATCTCTTTACTCATGGAATAGGTTTTAAAACAATTTAAAGAACATAAACACAAATTTCAGCATATTTAAGCATACCGTTTAAACATTTTTGAAGTTTATGTTTAAATACTTCAAATACTGGAAATTGAGCAGTAAATCCAGCTTTTAAACGTCCTTCAGCCTAAATTTTGCAACTTTTGCGCCGCTACGCACCGGATTTTCGCTAAAATCAAAGAAATGTTGTGGTTTTTTCGCACAAAATTATCGATCATTTCCGAAATTTTTGGGAAAATATTGCGTTAAAACTGATTTTAAATAGAAGTAGAGGACATAAAACGCAGAAAAACGTATTTGAGCGTGAACGGCAAAGTTTCGAATGTAATTCAGGCTGTTTTGGAAAAGTTGTGTACCGTCCTCCTTCGCTTAGGAAAGTCCTATATCCGTCAGTGGTTGCGAAGCATAATGTACAGCATGAGAATTCTGGGGTGGGCTTGCCCAAAAATTTCTATAAAGTGCCTTTTTTTGGGCTAAAAACGATGGGTACACGTCAAAAACACTGTTTTTGACATATCAGACAATGCTCGTACTTTCTAAAACATAAAATCATAAAAACAATTTTAAAAAATTTGAAAAAAAAATCAGTGAGTAAATTGAACAAAATATGGTCAAAAAATGTGTGTATGGCGCTAAGCGCTGAAAATTTAAGATTTTCTTGCCAAAAATGGACTAAAACGCTTGAAAGGGCACACTTTTTACAACTTTTACAAACTTTCACAAAAAATCGATAATTCTGGTAGGAGAGTCACAGCCATTTTGCCGGTGGGAGAGTTGTCATTCTGGAGGGGTCAAACCTCCTCAATTCCCCCAAGAACACGTTTGGTTCCGAGCCCCAACATGTCTTCTTTCCGAGATTTGGCGGGTTTTGACCTTCCGAGGGATAGTTAATGACACCTGGAAAGTAGCTGTGTGCGAACCATCAGAATTGTCAATTTTTCGAAATAATCGTATAAAGTATGATTTTTTAAAGCCTTACGGATATTATCTCAAAAGTTGTAAAGCAATATTTTTGACGTGAACCCATTCTTTTTGCTCAAAAAAGGCACTTTTTCAATATATTTTCGATGCGCATCTCCAAATTTCTGAGCTTTACATATATGTCTGACATCTTCATACAAACCCGCTGGCATCGAAATATCTCGTGGATCAGTAATCTGCAGACCAAGGATCTGTAACTCATTCTATATCTCTTGCATATTTCTACATTTATCAGCGAAGAACTATTTGCATAAGCAGAAATAATCGATGTCTGGGGCTATCGCTCAATCCAATGCTTTCGATGGCGAAGAGCTTAGAAGGCCCCTCGTCCTGCATTTGTGGAACCAAATTTTTCCATCTAAGATTTGCTACGAAGTTCCGCAGGAGGCTAAACCATTGAAGCAGGACAATCAGCGATCGCTGTTGCATCGGAAGAAGTAGAAACGAATAAGTAATATAATTTTTACACTGCATCTCAGAAATAATAGTCTCCAATTAAAATTCTTTCCGAATCAAAGATTATAATCTACGCGTACATTAATTAAAATTTCATGACTTCAAAAAATACGTATACAGTATGAAAAATTGGTGGGGTTGGGGACAAGTCTGGAAACTGTTTATAAAGTGCCTACTTCGGGCTAAAGATCGATGGATTGACATGCAAAAACTCTGTTTTTTGACGTTTTGAATGTTGCTCGTTATTTCTTAAAGATAGGAACAAAGAAAATTTCAAAAAAACATTCGACGAAATATGAATTGAATCGAATATAGCCAAAAACTGAGTATAAAATTTGGAACTCTCCGTTTAAAAATTAGCTAGAAATACTGAAAACAGACCCTTTTCTAAGAGTTTTCAAATGTTGACGATTCAGGAGTGGAGGTTACAGGCATACGATATGCAGCACCCCAATTCTGGAGGGGTGAGGATGGGTGAAATCGTCGCATTAGTATTACCTAAAAATAGAATTCGGGGTCTACAGTAATCTGCGGGGGGGGGATTTTAACTTCGGTGAGTACAACCCCTAAATCGCTCCCATGCTTTTAAATGAAAATGCCCTTGATTATTTAATTATAAACCGCGTTTTTGTGCCATAGGGAATTTGAATTCTTGAGTAGTCACAGTGCTAACCCCAGCAAAACTGCTGGGGATTAGCAGCTGCGTTTCTAATTTACCGGAGAAGCCTAAGAAAAGTCATGCGTCGCAAATTTCACTACGGAAAATTGGTTTTACTGTGTGTGATTAAGAATGTTAACCGTAATCTGCTTAATTTTGAATTAAATTTCGAGCATAAATGTAAACGCGTTGATTGCAGACAATTTATTTATTTTTCAGATGAACATCAACGAATATTCCTGGCGAAGTTCGTTAGAGTTCGCCTATGAAACCCGCTTCACTAACAACTTTATGTTAACAATTTGATTTCCGGCTAATGTTTATATGGTGGAAGCTATACAAATTAATTATTCCTATGAAGTGTGACTCGAAATAATTTTGAAATTATGGTGATGGACGAAAAGCCTGCATTATTAATTTTTGTCGTTATGAAGCGCCGCGCTAGGTTTTATTCACATTTTTCGATGTAAAGCAGTATAAAATCATTCGTTTCGACTTCTATTTTTTAAATTTTGGAAGGCATAAGGTAGCACAACAAATGAGCGTTAAGAGTAAAGCTCGTCCTCTCAAACAGCGTTATTATAGTTCCAAAAATGACATTTAGTCCTATAGACACGTAGGCGTGGGGGAGGTTTACAACCCGAAAAGTTAAGCAAACTCCGCAGAATACTTTGAGATCCCCAGAATTCTATTTTTACTAACAATTGGCGATTTCTGGTCATTTCGCACACAACCAGACCCTCAGAATTTTCTTGCTGCCCATGTATGGTCCTATAGTCCGTTTCATTCAAATTAACGATTTTTGAAGAAATTTAAAGTGTCTGCTTACAAAAAATCGGCACTAATCGTGTTTTTCGTACCAGATTTTAGGCTTTACACTATCACACCTAAGTCAGTATAGAGTTTAAAGAAACACGTGCTAGCACGATATGTAGCTCTGAGGCGTACTTCATTTTTAGTAGACTTTGCGCGTCTTGATTTATAGCCGGTAAAGTTAGCAGACTGGAAAAAAATTAAAAAAATAAGTTTTGTAGTACACTAGAAAGGTGTAAACGTAAAATTTAAAACCTGAGCGTTCTTTGCGCTGTTTCGAGAAAGTCTGATTTTTAGCAGATTTTGCTACATTAGGCATGTGCGTAGGTATCTTTTTCCTAGTCCCCTCCTTCTACATCCTTAATAGTCCACAATCCCAGGCATATTTCACTTTTTTGTTTCATCGGAGCATTTTTCTTTGTTTTTCAGAATAGTTCGCACCATCAATTTGAAGCCAAAGTGATTGACAGACAAAAAAGGGTCTAAAACGTATTTTCACTTCAGAGTGTAAACTTTACACCATTAGAAATAAGTCTGTATTGAGTTTAAAAAATGCGCTCAAATGCGATTTGTTAGCTTTTAGATGTACTTTATTTTTAAAAATATTTTCTACATCTTCATTCATAATCGGAGCGTTTGACAATGCCGAAAAAGGTAAAAACGTGTTTTTGGGTCCTTCTCCTGAGTACAAAATTTAAACTGCCAATACTAAGTCCACATTGGCCTTACACGAATACGATTAAGTTCGTCGTGTAGCCCTTAAACCTTAGCATTTTCCATAAATAGGCTTTCTGGGGACTCTTATACGGAAAGTTTGGCAGACATAAACAAATAGAAATTCGATCAAGTGTCTTTTCACCCTCCCCCTTTATTTTCACACTCTTTATATTCCCATTCGTGGACTAATGCAATGTGAAGAGGTATATTTAGATAATTTAGTCCTCTACGATTCTGTACCATTAAATTCCATTAGGCATCCATGCTCAGTTGTGTTCAAGCTTGGCGAAAAATTGTCACAAATTTGTGTATGTTATAACTTTATTTCAAAATTTTACGCCTTCTTTACACAGCCGGCAAACAGAAATAAACAGAGGGTGCAAATCGTTTTCATTATCTATCCATTAAAAAATCAGCAACTCCCTGATGTGTCCTGTCATAGCTGTTAGGGGACTCATGTGTTAGGGGTACCTAAGTATATTATAAGCATACGCTACATATGATAAAACAAAAAGCATAAAGTACATCATAGGTAGCGCGTTAGCGCGTAATCATAGTATACTTGGGTAACCCTAAAAACGTCTACCCCAGGACACATCTGAGGGTTGCGGTCTTTAAAAGATGGTTAAAAAATTTGCTGCCGTGTATTTCTGTTTTTTTTAATTTATACCCGGTGTGTAAAGAGCGTGTAAATTTTACTTTAACTTTATAAAACATAGCTTTTAAATTTTGCTAGGACGCTCGACTTATCTAACTTAGTTTTGCATTCTGTTTAGTCTGATTTCTTTAAAATTTTAGACAATCGACCAAGCTCAAATGTGATTTTTATTTTTTTTAAAGTCACTGATTTAACATCGGGGCAGTGTAGAGACTGTGAAGAATCTAAGGGTGTAAAATACATTTTAGGCCTTTTATTGTCTGTCAATGGCTCCTGTGTGAGTTACAAAAATCCTTTTATAAGTCGTTATAAATTAAATAGAATAGAAATCAAGCCCAGTTAACCGCATTTCAGAGAAGCTCAATATTGACTTACTTATGAAGGTTAGGAGTGCGAAATCAGGGTTTTAACATTAGACGAAAAAAACACGTTATCTTCCCTCTTTTTGATTAGACAATATCTTAATATTTCGCAGAATATAATTTTTCCACACTCAACGTACTAAAATTAAAGGCTACAAAGTGGCCCGCACGGAATTTCTTTACACTCAATAGAGAGTTAGATAAAGATTTTCAAAGTATAAAATGTGGTTGATGGTTGAAAAAATACGGTTTTGTCCGTTTGTTTGTTCGCCATTTTCTCCCTCTAGAAGTCAGGATGAGTAAATAGAATAGAAATAATGTACTTTTCAAGGACTACACAACACGGTACCGCAAATTGCGTTCATTTGCTTCTTCGGCAGGTGCAAAGTCAAAAGCTGGGGGCTTCAAATGTATTTTTGTCTTGTTTTTATCTGCCGATTCCTCCAATTATGAGTCTAGACATGATCACATGTCCGAAATGTTCCAGGTGTCGAATGCGTGTAAAATGGTTTACATCTAATATTTATTTGTCTTCAGACCATTGCAGAGAGTCAATAAAAATCTTACATAAATATCGATTGTAAATTCATAATAGTATCAAAATAACGAATGCAACTGAAGTTCTCCTCACACTGAGGTTGAGTAAAGTTTACACTGAATTTTTAACTTCAGTTCCAGAGCAATGAATAAGCGTTATTTTTTAACTGTTCTATGTAACGTCAGGATTATAAATCTTTGACTGTGAGTGTTTTCTACAAATATGTAGCAGTTGTTCCGAATTTACATTATTCATTTATTGTTAATATGTAAAGTTTACGTTACAAATTTATTTTACTTCCTGAGCGTTGCGAAACGTAAATTTAGTCAAAGATGTGTACCATAAGTCAGGATTACGAATTTTACTGTATGTTTTCTTTACACCCAGTGGATATGTAAAGTCTACACTGACGATTAACTTTAAATTCAGAGCTTTGCAGCTTTTTTACAAATGATCCATGTAACGAGGATTACGAATCTGAGTGTACGTGTTCTTTAACCCAGCAGTTGCGTAATGTTTAATTTGAAATCCTTTATTCTGTTCAAAGAAGGTATGGTAGCCTTGTTTAAAAACGATACTGATGATTAGAAGAACAATATTGTTTTCCGCCTTCTTGGACTGTTGTCACTATTGCGGCATGTTGCCATATACGTTTACTGACTGAGTTACTTAAATCACGATAATTAAAAGCAGCGTACTAGCAAACAAAAATACTCCGATCACGTCGTTTTCACTGTACAATGAATAATTTTGAGCATTTTAAGGTTTCCCTGTATGAACTAGAAAGATATAGAATATAAGACATATGTCATTAAGGAACATTGAATTCTCTAGCTATATAATGAAAAAATTGATATATGTAAAAATGCACAAAATAATAGCTGACAACATAAAAAGCTTACAGTAAAGACGGCCTTGCTTGCGGCCATGTTTAAAAACTTGAATTATTTACTAAATCAAGCAAATAGGATATCATTCGAAAGAACTTTTCTCGGGCTTTCTAAAATGCACTTAAACCTCGAATCATACAAAAAAATCGACTCGGAATTACAGGGACGAATTGTTCAGAAACACGGAAAACAAAAAGGAGCAAAATTTAGAGCACAAAATTATCTAACTAATTTGCTATTATTCAATGTATGGAACAAAACGTGTGTCACGCTCGGAAGCACTCACTATATAAAATTATAATAATATAAGTAGTTATGGGTGTCCCCCTGGAGCACAACACAAAGTATGGCCCGTTCTAAAGCATTAGCTATGTTTAAGCAGAGTCCTGTGTTCAAGCATATGCTATATACTTTGTGTTGCGCTCTAGAGGTTGACGTCACACTATACTTAACCTCAACTATGAGCATATTGCAAGTCTTTTCAAACTTGCGAATCACAAACAAAATTCTTACTGTAACTAATAATAGTTGGGGATAACTATGGCTACGTAACGCTGTAGATCACTTTAAATTTGCGGATCAAGTCAACGAGGTATACTGTACACCGATCTGCTTTACACTACAGCAAGTATACCTACATAATTCAGGGAGATATACAAAAAACGGGGAAGCTAGAATATAATTTCAGACAGTATATATTTTGGCGATAAGTGAATTTTCAGATCCGTTAACATGTAGACAAAACGAACTCAATGCTTTAGTTGGGAATGTCTATGAAGACCGCCATCCATACTAGATGTATACAATATGCTAACTTGAATATCACTTTGCGCTTTACACTCAATTAGTTTACACTACATCATAAATTATGAACCAATGATCGAATCGAGCTGAAATGTTCAGAATATACAGATTACATGCCAAAAATAATGTGCATGGAAACTTGTGTACTGGCTTACTCTAGCTATGTTTTAAGATGTATTTTTTGAAGCAATGGCCGAATTGAGCTGAAATTTGGGAAACAGCATATGCACAATTCACAAATTCTTTACAAATTGTCTCACGGTAGGTATACTGTAGCCTTCTCGGATTTTCTACATCTCACAAACTAACAGTCAGATAAAGCAAAATTTAATTATTTATAAGTATATGAGTCAAAAATATTGTACGCAAAATATGGTGCATGGGGGTTACTGTAGGTATGCTACAACATGTATCTGTGGTTCGCTGAGCTGGACATTTGAGAGATTGAACAAACACGATAGAACAGTGCACCAGGACTACTATAGACAACTATAGACAACATTTTGCAACCCATATGAGGGAAACGTGGTTGTGAAAAGGGTTACAAACATACGTGGGCAGCAAGAAAATTCTGGGGGGGGGGGTGCAAGATTTTTTTGAAGGTCGAAAAATGGCCTTAAAAATGGTGGTATGGCGATAAAAACACCATTTTTCGACGTTTCTCATCAAGCACTATCCATTGGCATTAAAAATTGCGAAAAAAACGAGAAAAATTTTCAAAAATTGAATTCTGGAGAGTATTTTGATTTCTGGGGGGGGGTATGTTTGGTTTCTGGGGGGTGCATACCCCCTGCAGCCCCGGCCCAGGTATGGTTACAAAGGGTCTCTAGTCTTGCACAGATCTCCCATAATCTAAAGCTAGAGGATCACCCTGTAGACTGCAGATCTTTTGTATGAACACACTGAAAAGGTGCATAATACTAAATAAGATTATGAGACAATAAAACATATAAATACAGGTTTAACAAAAAAGAGACATATTTTATAGAATTCGGAAATTATGTCTGTAAAGTTTCAACCCAGTTTTGTGAAGTTTTGGAAATTATTTTGTAAAATTTGGAAATTATTTCGTAAAATTTGGAATTGTTTTGTAGAATTTGGAAATTATTTTGTAAAATTTGGAAATAATTTTGTAAAATTTGGAAACTTTTTTATATGGTTAACTATAGGTATTTTGTAGAATTTGGAAGTTATTTCATTAAATTTGGACATTATTTTGCAAAATTTGGAAATTATATTGTAAAATTTGGAAACTCTTCTGTAAAGTTTGGGAATTATTTTGTTAAGTTTGGAAACTTTTTTGTAAAGTTTAGAAGTTTGAACAAAACAAAAGTTTATTTTTCAATTTGACTGCCACGGAAACCCATGAGCCAAATTTTCCAGGATACCCCCGCCAGTGGACAAGATATTTGATCTAATTAGGTCATCTCCGCATTTTTAGAATTTTATCAACAATCAAAAGCTCACCTTGCTTTACATGGATTGTTTTAAGTTCCGGCTCATAAAAGACAGCCTCCAATGCCTCACCCATATGATCTTGCAGAGGGTAAACAGGTGGTGTTCTCGCATATTTTTCTCTAATTGTAAACCATTCTTCTGTACAATTAGGCTAGAAGCCTTTCTCAAATGTGCGTTTTACATTACTTATTGTACGTTAACTCCAACATAAAATTTGAATATAAGAGGTTGCCTAATGGTTCGAAATGCTTTATTTTAAAATTTCCTGCTCATTTTCCATGTCAACACTTGCCGGAAATGTCCCTATACTCTCGATGGTACGAATTTTTATAATCTTCCAGCAAATCAGCAAAAACGTCAATGTACCTATATGTATTCTTGGCTGTTGAATATCTAAATATTTTTTCCTTTAGAGTGCGGTTAAAACGTTCTACGACGCTGGCTTTTAGTATACTTTTAATTGTGAAAAAGTGGATATCCTTAGTATTTAGAAAATTTTGAACTTTGTCTGTCAATAAATTTTGTTCCTGCATCTGTCTGTAATTTATATGGCATTCGAACGGATCTAAAAATTTCCTGAAATGCTTCTAGAACCGCTTTTGCAGTTTCGGTTTTGAGTTGCAAACACTATGTGTATTTTGAAAACAAATCAATATAATTTAGTAAAAATTTATACCTATCATTGAATTCGCTAATTGACGCAATTCAACAAGATCAGCCAGCCATTGCTCACTGATACCACTTACTAAAACTTTATTGTATGTGAAGTGCTTTTTGGCTGATTATTCTATCCATTTTGGTTACTTGAATTAACGAACTAACGATATATACTTATAGACAAATGAGTAGGATTTTTTTGGGTTTTATATTTTGTTTTCTTTATGCTTTTATACTTTTAATCACAAATAATAGTTAATAATTCAATTTTTTCTTTGTCTTTTTCCAAATCTTGGGCTATGTATTGCCTTATAACACAGTTTCCTGTATCGTTCTAAGTTTTGCCCACAAAGAGCTATTGGCGGTCTAATCGACCGGCCATACAGCTTCCTTTCCTTATCACTTAAGGGATCTTTCTTAATTTCATGCACTTCCTACATCTTTGAGAGGATTCCCAATGTGTGGGAATGCTATTCATATTGATAGACTTAATTTATAGAAATTAAAACAAATTAGAAAAAGTAAATGTAATCATAAGAAATGCTTTTGAGCATCCTTTCACGTGCATAGTTTCTAGACCAAAAAAGTCAGGGGAGACAACATTCATTCAAAAAATAGTTCAAAATAGAGGAAGGCTCATAAATACTAAAATCTCAAAAATTTGGTGGTGCTATACTGCGAGTCTACCACTCTATCAAAAAGTAAAAAACGTCACATTTGTAGAAGGGTTTCCAGATTTTAGATTTTGATCACATTAAGCAATATAGTCCAACACTGCAGTTAGTGTTGTTGGAAGATTAAATGCAAGAAAGCAAAGGCAAGCCAAGGTTAATTCAGCTCTTCACTTGTGGTTGTCATCATTGGAATGCCAGCCTTATTCATGTCATTCACAATTTATTTTTTGATGGTCTTCGAACTTTGCAAGTGAATTCAGATTATATAGTGCTTTTCAAAATCCAAGTGATAAACTGCAAGCACAGATTCAAGCGCGCCAGCTTTATCCTTTAAATTCAAAATATTTCTTAGAAGCCTTTATTAATGCAACTAGTCAGCCCTATGGTCACCTTTAGATCGATTTGACATGAAATTATAATGATCCATATAGGCTAAAAACAGACATTTTCACTTCCTATGCAACTGTGTATATCCCAAAATGTATAAACAATAGTAATGCCAGAGATAAATAAAGAGAAATGGCCCCCAAATCGTCTCAAATGCAACATTAGCTGCTTACATTTATCAAGTACAGCTAAGCAAGCTCAAAGGGATGCGTCTAGTAAGGATCAAACTTTATGTGTTTGTGACCGAGAATGTAATTTTTTGGAGGGTATTATTCTATTTTATGATCAAGAGAAACGGAAGTTACTCTGATATTAAAACTAAATAAGGTACCTGGGTAATAATAAAAAAACATCAAGAAAAGAAAGGAACAATGTCATCATTCAAAATGGTGGTTTTTTACCCTTCTTACATACTTCGATTCTTCCAGCAGTTGGTAGCTTGATAGCAGATGCTATAAGTGGGAAAAAATGAAGCATACTGAAAAAGATTCTCATCTCAGCTGATATAACTGAGCATTCTAAGCCAATAGACGCAGTGTTCAATTCACTGAACAATGAAATGAAAAGATTCTCAAGAATAGAAATATATCGAGTGAAATAAACTTAGTCAAATATAATCAAGTCTTGCAGACATTTAGTAGATTACAAGAGAAGAGACGGCAACCTTATGCATTGAATATAGTAGAAAATAAAATGAGGGAATCAGTGATAACGAAATATTGGCAGATACTCTAAAAACACATTCACAAGTTGCAGAAAGATTTCTAAATGATATGTGCAAAACTCCTAATATTGAAATAGAGTCAAGTGGTGAACTAGTACACAATTGACAAAAAATTTATGGTTCTAATGTTGTTGATTTGGTACAACAGTTTTCTCTAGACCGAATAATAAATGGACTTCTAGGTACAAATGAGTTGTCAATCATACTTGATCGTTGCAATATTCCTCTTACAAACATTGGCAATAAATATTTAGACACTCTTTTGCAAAAGCACGGACTGATGCAAATTTTAATTGGGATGAAAGTCCATAAATATAAATTAATACATAATAAAATAAGAAAAATTATTAAAATGCATGTTAAATTCAATCCGGACGATTTTAATCTGTGGTTAGAGTACTATAGTGGGCAGGCCGGCCAAAACAGGCTGGGGGCTGGAAGGATTTCAAGGGACTCTATACCAACGAGGTGGCGGGACAGGCAGTTTTTTCCAGTCTTTGTTTAGAATGGCTGTTCAAGTTTTTGAAATCTATAGAGAAAAATGTTGGAAAACATGCTTTAGTAGCAGGAGCAAATATTGCATCGGATGTTGCCCAAGGGAAACCGCTTTTTCAGTCAACTAAGGAACATTCAAAACGAGAAGTATCACAACTTTTTGATGAAGCCTCTAAGGGCCGCATTCTGAACGTTGAGAAATTGAAACCTCGGGTAAAATCCTGGGTAAAATCTCATGTAACATTTCCCTGAGATTCCGAACGGCGGGTAAATAAAACCCAGGTTAAAGAAGGAGATTTCTTACTCAAGATATTTACCCTGCTCTGGAGCAGGGTAAAATTCCGGGTAAATCATTATTTAGCACTAGCACCCTAGATGAGCGATCCTTATTATTTTTCAAGTAATGGATTTGTACGAAATAATTGATATAGAAGACAAGTTTAATGATTTTAATGAAAATCAACAGCAAGTGATTCGCCATTTACAAAATCGAATGAACTCATTAGCATTTTACGACGAAAGAGCATTTAAATTGCGATATCGATTAAAAAAACAATGGTTCGTGAATTAATCAATATCATAAGCGAAACGATCAATACTGGGACAACAAAAGGAAGTATTTCCGTAGAAGAAAATCTGTTGGTAAGGATACAAAGAGTATGATGTTCTTACTACTGACGCTATCCGTGTTCTTATTCTCAATAACATTGTTATGATCCTTCAAACACTCTATCAAAAACTAAGTTTCAAAAGTAGAAAAAGTAATATATTTCTTTGGCACACAATACATGATTCAGACCACCGTTTTTTGCACTTTTTGGTCTATTTGTCAACCAAAATTTTGGGAATGGAAAAGAATTTTTGGCCTTGGTTGGCATTTGTGGAAAATTTTTGTAATGTTAGAATGCGTTTTAGAGAGCTAAATCCTCAAAAATTTTTCGCCAAATTGATTTAATTCTTACTTGTTATTAAGCATTAAGCTGCACAGTATTTTTATCAACAATCTGGTCCAGAACTTCACTAAGATTGAAAATCCTTATCTTCTGCACGGATCTGATTAGTTTTTGTAATGCAAAAATGCGTTTTAGAGAGCTAAAATTTCGAAAGTTTCTGGCGCCTCGCCCTATTTGATAAGTTAAAGTTTTTATTGTCACAAGCGACTTTAGAATTGGCTAAAATGTTTCACTGAAGGAAAGGTATTCGAGTTTAAACAGAAATAACGTATACTGATCGTGATATTTCTAGCAGAGCGTGGAATTTTTGTACAAAAAGTGCATCAAACACCGATTTTTTACTTGAAAAACATTGATTTTTAAACACAGACGCTCTATTTTTGACGTTTTTAGACCTCCCAAAAAAGGTGGAGATCGGAAGAAAAAATGGAAAAAAATTCGGGTCTGGTCTATGATATCAACCAAATCGCTGGGAGAAATCGGTGATAATTCAGACAGAAAAAAATAGCAATCAAAATATTGCAAATCGAAGACAATAAATTTTTGCTCACGCGCAAGAATATTTTTAACATTAAAAAGCGTCCATTTGTTGCGATTTACAACCACAAAACCCTAGGTTTTTTGATTACCTGAGAATTTACCCCGGATTAACTTACTCGGCTTTTCCCCGAGTTTCGGAATTCCGGATAAATTAAACCTTCACCCGAGATTTTATCTCGGGTAACTCTACCCTGGGTTTTTAGAAATTCAGGGTGAAATTTACCCGCCGTTTAGAATTCGGCCCTAAAGCTCTACAACAACAGTCTGGCGAGGTTTTGGGCAGTCGACCAAAGTCTAAAAATATGAATACAAATGATTCATTTACAAGATTAATGACAAAGCATGGCTCTCATAGACGTCAAATCGATTCCGAGTACTAGAATTGAGTTGGATATTTTTACAGTCCTCCCAACTCAGGTCGTTATATAACGAGGATTTTGGGATGAAATTCAACCGGTGCATCCGATCACAAATGGAATGAATTCCGAATACCAGCTGATCCACACTGCTAACAATTGGATAAAATTTCATTTATATGACTTATAGGATTAAATAACCAGTTGTGGCGGCAGAAGCAGCAGTACCCGACTATGCACCAATCGATTTGATTTAAAAAAATTCTTTAGTTAAGTAAAGTGCTTTCTAGGCGAGCAATTACTTTTCGACAGTTCTGATAAATACGCATACAGGGCATATTTAGAAACAGAATCAAATTATAGGTCTGATGCAAAAGTCTAATTTACACTCAGCTTTATATTTTCGTGAACATGGAAAAAATGTTGATACTAAAGAGAATGAGGGGTTTAAAGAGAGAGCGACATATTTAAAGAATGATAAAATTGTAGAAGTCCCGGCAACTTTGTTCTACAATGCTTTGAGGAAGTTAATTTAGAGCTGGAAATGTTACAAATGAAGTTTTTCATATGCAAAGCTAAAGGTTTAGATAGCTTGAATTTAACTCTCGAGCAAATCTTATTGTCATAAACAGAAAAGTATCCTATACAACGGATGTCAATGACAAACCTACACATTTCAAATCCTTACAGAGAAACTCCTGATTATACACTGTTCACAGGACAACTTCCTTGACATATAGTTTTTGCATGTGTTGAGGGTAGTGCCTATATAGGTGCACTCTCTAAATCACCCTTCAATTTCGAGCCTTTTGGTATTATTGATGTCAGAGTGACTTGTGGTGGACAAACGTTCCCTACCCAACCATTCAATATTTCTCTCGAAAATGATAAATATCTACAAGTTTTTAAAAATATATATGATGCACTCGATATTGGAAAGGATAAAAGAAGTTATTTTATTAGCAGGCGTTGTTTTTTGTTTTCGATCTTACGCAGGCATCTGTCTGTTTATGAGCGGCAAGAAAACTTAAATTTTATAATGCAACTTTTGTCAGCTAATGTACAACCTGTTTGTTTGAGTGAATCTGGAAAAACTTTTTTATGGGTGCAAAGTGCGAAAAATGGGTCTTCATGTGGAAAAATCGCTGTGTGTAAGACAACTGATTTTTTCAATATTTCCATGAAAAAGAATTCTAAAGGTCAACAGCATAGGTGAGCAGTACTAAAATTATGCGCAGGAGAAGGGCTGCAAGATTATTCAAAGGTCAAAAAAGGGTCTTAAAAATGGTGGTATGGCAAAAAACACCATTCTTCAACGTTCCTAGTTAAGCACTATTTATTGGCATCAAAAATCATGAAAAAGCAATAAGCATTTAAAAAATTGGATTATAGAGGGAGTATTTTGGTTTTTGGCGGAGGGAGGTATTTGGCGGTCTGTATGATTGTATACCCAAACCTCCTACCTACGCCAAGCGTGTAATCAACAGCATTAGAGGTATCAGCAGCCATTCAGAGGCTAGAAATTTCTAACCCAATAACTTTCAAGAAGCTCTAGAGTTTCAACTAATTCTACCTTGCGAGGATGCAGACACAGAATACAAGCGAAAAATGATTCGATTTTTAAACCAATATTCTTATAACGCAACAGATTGGTGAAACAGCTAATAATTACACTCTATCTTAGCAGTTCCATCTCGAGTCCGCACATTATATGCAACTCGTGCACCTCCTGGATATTGATCCATTCTGAGGTGCCCAAAGTCCATGATCCTACCATATTTATATAAGGTAGTGGTAAATCTTTTTGGACTACTTTCGCCACGTCTTGTACACGTTGTCTGAATATACAAATACGGATCAGGATATCCTCCCCACTCATCACGCAGTGGGCTGCCATCTGTGCCGCAGCCGAAGATCGTGTAATTTACAACCCCAATGCCATATGCACTATTTTCGCCCATTAAGTCATCGTATGCATAGAGACCTGATAAATAGTAACAAATAAATGATAATAAGATGTGATTATTAATAAGCAGCACCCTAATGGTTCATTCATACTTCACGCACGATCGCGTCACACGATTATATTGCGTGACTTTTTCTAAAATAGCGCAACTTGGGAAAATCGTGTGAATTGATGTATTGCTGAATCCATTCATACTTCTTGCGAAACATCGCGTGATAATCCGCAAAAATCGACGCATCGTGTGTTTCATTCATGCTTGCTACGAACCTTCGCAAATTAGATTTTCCTGTGATGCAACATGCGATTTTTCTGCAAATCTTGCGAAATATTGCATTATTTTTCCGCGCATTTTTTCTTTGTCCTTCTCTCGACTGACCTCATTACAAATTCAAATATTGCCCATTTGATATGTGCAGTTCGAACATGCATTTGACGTTTGAGTCATTTACATAATGGCGACTAGGGACGTAAATTGTCAAAATTCATATTTCAACTTGAACAGCGTGTATAAAAAAACGCGAATTCTCGTCAATCCCCAATTTAGCAAATTCGCATCCGTCGTCAATTTGTTGCTGAAAATAGTATCTTTTGACAGTTTTCGCGCAAAAAGATGAAGTATGAATTGCAATGCGAATTATCGCGCAATGAAAGTTCTGGATTGTGCAATTTATTCTGCGTTGCGATTTTTGCAGGAAGTATGAATTGAAAAAGCGTGTCACAGAAAATCCTGCAATTTCCGCGAACATTTATTCGCACGAAAGTATGAATTGAATTTGCATGTAAATCTGATCCTGCGAGCGGCGATTTTCGCAAGTTTGGCTCGATGCGTGGAGTATGAATGAGGCTTAAAACTTTGAAACGCTTGTTTTTAGGTCCAAAATGTACTTAAAAATTTATACTATTTCGACGATGACCACCATACGGGCAAGGAATCTGGTCCCTCTAATCGAATAGGACCACCCGCAGAATTTGGCTGCCGCCTATCTATAGGAAAAGCACATGTGCCACCAAAATTCTGTGGGATGCAAGATTTATCAATTGTCAAAAAATGGTCTAAAAAATGGAGGTTTGGCGAAAAAATACCATTTTTAAACGTTTGTCATCAATCCATTGGCATCACAAAATTGCGAAGAAACAGAAAAATTTTAAAAATTGAATTCTACGGGTATTCGGCTTCAGCCTTCTGAGGGACCCCCTCCACGCTCACGTGTGGCAACAAAGAAGAAATTTTTTAGGATTTGTGAGCCTTCAAATTCTGCAAGAGAGTTCAGCCGGATAGTCCAAGTGATTCCGGAAAATTGCTGACTATGTCACTACCTGATTATGGGCAAAAATTGCATTTACACTAACTTGAACTAGTGCTTTGCATTTTGCGCGCAGCACTAATACAAAGCTATTCCATGACTTGGTTTATTCGGTCAAAATTACTCATTTTACTGAGCAACTATTTCGACACACTTTTACCAAAATGTAAATTTAAAATACAGAATTATTTCAAAGCTACTTATTAGATGTTCTACTAATTTTTTCCTCTGCAGAGACTTTTGCTGTAAGATTTTGCAATTGCTCCAAGGAAACTAGCATACCATCAATAACCTTATAAGAGAAAAAAGGATAATGGTGCTTTGAACAAAGCATTACTACTAATGATGTTAACGGAGAGTCTAGAAAAACTGCCTTTTTTTAGAAGTCGCATATGTTCTAAAAATCCGAACTTTTTTGTGCCCTAAGTTGCAAAACCTGCTAAAAAATCTGACTTTTTCCAGCAACCGAAAGTGAAGTATATTCTACTGCCTCTGAAAAACAGATGTAGGTACATTTTGTAATCTTCTAGTGATGTTCACTTATAATTTCAATAGTGTACTTTTCATTAGTTTCTTGCATGCTGATTTTCTGATTTTGGAACCACTCACGGGCATGGGGATTAGGAGGGTATTGACCCCTATCCCAACATTCTGACAGACCTCTCCTACAAAATCGATAGACTCTTCCCATGAATTTAATTTATAGCATGCTTTTTAGGATTTTGCCAGTTTTACACCTAGACCTCCTCCTAGAATATAATTGCTGTTCATGTATTGTTGTGTGTGACTGATACTGTATTGTTGTGCCTTACTCACGTTCGTATTTTATTGAAATTTTATTTTACGATGATACCATTTAAAAATACCTTCCAGATGGAATCTATTTCCATACGTTTGTGTAATATATTCCACCATAGAAATAAATGGCGTTAGCTTCCGAAATTATATCCTACTAGAAGCAATATCACTCCTGAATAATTGCATTAGATCCTCAAAATCAAAGTTGCAGTGTTATTTTGCGACTTTTCCGCAACATACTCTTAAAATTTCATTGCTGTCCATGTATAGTGATAACCACACGTGGACAAGAGGTCTAGCCCGCTCTCCTCTAATCGAACAAACTCCCCGGCATTTAATTTTGGTTCTATTTTTGGCGTTCCTGCGCTATCTAGCTAAGCTTCCTAGAATTTGGCTCTTGCCCACCTGAGGTGACAATAGCATCGGTAGAAGTGTAGGGTGCAATCTATTAGCGCCATCTGATTTATTTTGACTAATACTCTACTGTCTTCTGCAGGAAGCAGAATACAATTCTATTTCTGCGTTGCTTAGTGAAAAGTTCAATTTGTAGCAATTGACACACTATAGTAAGTGCGCTAAGTACAAATATTGCAGCCGTAATTAAACCCGGTCGCTTTGACCACAATTAGACATTCTACTACTGAACTAAGAGGAAGTTTGCGTCGGAGTTTAAAATGTTAATCAATTGTATTTAATGGTCAGTTTAGGACAAGCTGAATGCGCAAATTCCATCCGCAAGTTGCAGGATCTGCTGGAAGATTGGAGTAAATTATGCCGTGAAAAGTTTAATTTAGAAAGCCTTCGTTCTTATGTAGCTACAGCGATCTCTAATCGGCCTACATTTAGTGGAAAATATGGATCTAGTATACAATTTACCCGGCACCGTTTTAGCCGATTCAAATAAGCTACAGTGACCAAACTTTACACAAAAATTATCAAACACGTTCTGACTCGCATCAATAAAAATGGTGTTCGTCACTGTAGCTTATTTGAATCTGCAGTGTTGGTCACTGTAGCTTATTTTAATCGGCTAAAAACGTTGGCGGGTAAATTGTATACTAGATCCGAAAATATATGTTACTGTAGCCTCGAAAAAGATATGCCAAGAAAGCCTTTGGATAAATGAAAGAGACTTCAAATCTATGAGGTCAGTTTAAAAAAATAGCCTCGAAGAGTATCCGGAACTAAACCTCATTTTCAGTGCAAACTGTAAAACAGCCGCTACATGTAGGAAAATTCGAGGTCAGATTCGTAATGCTCTTATATTGAAGCTATGAATCAAGCTTCTGTGACGATCTGAAACTGAATTCGGTGTAAATTTTGCACATACAGTCGATCCAAGGTAACTTGCGTTAAGATTCGCAATCGTCACACAATCGAAATTATTTAAAAAAATATTAGGCTTCTGCATCGCCCTGGAAATTAGGCTAATATTTAGCGTAAACTCCAGACAACCACATATTGTAAAGAGAATTTAAATTAAGATCCTAAATTCTGATGTTATGTAGAAGTTGGTTTAAAAATAACCTTTTGCAAGCTCTGAAATGACCACGGGTTTTATGTGTAAATTGACAATTCTGTGATTTCTCGATATCAATTTTAGAAAAAAACTCGTTCATTTGAGTATGCGACTGTCGGGGCGTCGCGTTGAGGTTCTTTTTCGCCCTAAAAAATAGTAATTACACACCTCCAAGACTAATTCAATCTGGCATTTGTAGTTAAACGGGTGTCCCTAGTCACAATGATATAACATACACAGTGCTTAATAATAGGCGGGCGAGCGTAAACTTGCTACCTGCTGGGGTTGGGGCCAGGTAGCATTGTTGTAGCGTAGACAGTAATGAAGGATAGACAAGCGTGCCCCTAAGCCTGTGGGGAGGGAAAGGGATAAGTGGAGGGAAAGGGGGTTTCAGGGAAATTATGATTAGCGATTTTTTTCCATGAATAAATGAATTTTGAGCCTAAGAGATGGGAGCACAGAGGGGAGCGTGCCTGTAAGGCTATGGGATCATGGGAGGTGGTCTCAAGGGCGCGATAGGCCTACCTGTAGAGAGGGTAAGTGGCACAAGAAGAGCAGTCCTGGGAAATAGGGTTTTCCCGAGAAACTTCGATTATTGATTGATTTTATCAATGTTTTTAGTAATTCACAAACCGGCGGTGGGATGCGTGTGAAATTTTGAGATAATTGCGGGTATATGACAAACTAATTAATAATCGGTTTCCAATTGTTTATGAACATTCTTCTTGAACATTTTCGAAGATTTTATGAGTTATACCTGAAGATCGCTACACCGACATACACCATTGTAAAGTAGAACTGATGTAAAATGTAAAGTAAGCCTAAGGGGCTCAGCAAGCATCTCGTAAAGTTATAGGGTCCCAACTTCGCCAATATTTGCCTGTGAAAAAATTTTTCTTTTTATCACAAGCATTTTAAGAGTTGACGCTGATGACAGCCATACCAACGGATAATTAAGTAGAACTAATGTCAAGTGTAAATTAAGTTTCAGAGAGCAAGCCAGTCTTCAGAGGAGGTAGCAGCAAACCTCAATGATTGATTTCATTATTTTCAGATAATTCATCGACCGGAGCTTGAGTCAAGCTAAACTTTTTCAGGATATACTCGTATATCGTGTGAATGATAGGCTTGAAAAGCTTAATATATTGCACAGCCAACATACTTTAGCTTATCCAAGAGCACGTTAATTGATATCCCATGAATCACAGAGTGGATTAAAGCTCGAATTCTAACATTTTCATGAATGTGTGCTAGACTTTGTATTCACATAAAATGAACGCATCAGATTTACAGTAATTGAGTTAAACTATGTATCCTTTTATCGCCTAAATCAATGAGATGAAATTTGCAGAATTTATTAAATGCACGCCAGACACGGTATTTTATATATATATATATATATATATATATATATATATATATATATATATATATATATATATATATATATATATATATATATATATATATATATATATATATATATATATATATATATATATATATATATATATATATATATATATATATATATATATATATATATATATATAACTGAAATTCAGCGGATTTAGTGGATAAATGCTAAAATGCAGTATTTATGAAATGGTAGTCCGTGATTAATTTATTGCATATAAATCCAGAATTACCGCTTCGATTAAAGTGAAATTTTGAAATGTACCACTGAATTGATGCCACACAGTGAATGAATTACAGTCATACGTTTAGCATTCTAATAATCTTAAAAATATGTTGTCATTTTAACTTATATTTTATTAATTTTCAATCAGATTGATGTTGAGTTTTACAACCTTGAGTCGTAAGCAGACATGCACGCGGGGAGTGGGTTGCTTCAGAAGATCTAAACCCTCAGAACAAAAAAAATGGAAGAATTTGTGGGGAAAAACGAGGCAAACTGAAGGCAAAGAAGGATGGAAACTGAAAATTTGATTCAATTAGGCCAGAAACTGTGTGATATTGTAGTTTTAACGCTATTCTAGCGCTTATATTAGATGCGAGTTTATTTTAACCCAGAAAAAGCTCAATATCTGACCAGACCAGCTGATCCCTCAGATCGGCCATGCTTTGCATCTATGGTAATGAGTACCATGCGTACGCACAATTACAGAGGTGCAATATGGTATACAATGTCAATAAAAATTACTATCAGCGTGTCGAGGTACTTAAATCTTACAACACAAGGACAATATTCAGCCTGCATTTGTGATGATCATAGAAGTATGCACGCATCTTCATTGCAAAATAATGCGAATTAAGTAATAATAGTGCACGACATTGAATAAAATATAACTTGGGTCTCTTGCCTGTATAATACGATTGCTAAGAAATTCATATTAAGAAAATACGGTAAAATAAGCAAAAAGTTGTGATAAAACTCATACTCAGACTGATTTCAGCAAAATTTGATACTTGTGAATCAAGTATACAGTGCGTATTTCTAAGATTCTGAGAGCAGCGAGCCTTTAAGCATACAATTAAGAACCACTGAGGCTATTCAAGTTGCGTACCTATTGAGGTGAACTTATTGTACATAAAGCCAGCAAGCTAAAGTATAGCTTAAACAATAACGCTGAATCAACATACATAGCTAGCAAGAGTTTAGATTTCTGCGTATCTGGATAAGCATGAAAAAGCTGACATAATTCAAAAATTCTGAATTTTTTTACATATTTATTCCTGAAATTCAACACATTTCATACAGTGTTTATAAATCGCCTGATTAGAAGATTTTAGGTAGGCTTTAGAAATTATGAGATTCTTTTCAATTTGTTATGTAAACACATAATTTTATTGATTAAAATTGAAGAAAATCAAGTGCTTGTGGTTTTTGTCTAATGGGTATAATTGGACATTGCGTTTGAAACATTCAAAAATTTTTTGTGTTTTAGCCTTATACTATGATTTAGTACTCTGGATGAGCTAAATACAATAGAAGAGTAAGTGCTACACGTGTTTTAATCTTTTTGTATAATGCTTTTGAGAGACATATTTTCTCAACATTCTAATAATGCTTTTGATCTGACTGAACAATATTTTGTATTAATTTTGAAAATTTTTTGTAAAGTTTGGAAATTTTTTTTAAAAGTTTAAATAGTTTTTGTAAAGTTTGAAAACTTTTTTGTAAAGTTTGAAAAATTATTTGTAAGGTTTAGAATATTTGTTGTAAAGTTTGGAATAAATTTTACGTGCTTAAGCATAGTACCTTAGTAAAGTTTGGAAAATTATTTGTGAAGTTTGGAAGTTTTTTGTATTGTTTAGAAAATTTCTTCTGAAGATTGGAATATGTTTTGTAAAGTTTGGAATATTTTTTGTAATGTTTGGAAATTTTTCGTTGAATTTGGATTTTTTTCGGAAAATTTTGAAAATCTTTTTATATAAGCTGCATTGCTACGATATATTAACATCGTCCAGTGTGGCTAGGATACGTCTAGGAGGAGGGAAAACATTTGTTGTCAGCAAAATTAAGTAAAACCTCGATTCCTCCTATCAAAATGAGATACATGATTTGCTAATTAAATTCTGCATGCATATTTAGATAAAATTCTGAGAACACCGAGTTAGTAAAACATATAATCGAGGGTTACCTTAGCTGCTTCAGCTGTGCATTTGTGGTATGATTATGGTGAAACAGCTGAGGTCGTTGTCTGTAAGACTGTAAATCTGACCGAAAATAGAGTGATTTTTGAGATTATTTTACGTTTTTATGCAGAGAGATTTTATTAATCAAGAACTTCAACATCCCATTGCCTTCATAAAATTGCATCTTGGCTTCTTAAGTTCTAAATAAATTAAGTTAAAAATCAATGTTTAGCCTTAACTTAGGTCCCAGTGGCCAGGAATGGTAGGTGAGTAGAAGAATAAGTGTTTGTATGCATTAATTTAATAATAATTTTTGGCGCGCTATCAAGTTAAATATTCTCATAAAACATAAATACACGGCAGATTTTAGTTATCCCAGACTAGTGATGTGCAAAGCTGCTGTAAGTTGATTGAAGTTACAATATTTTTATATAATTTTGTCAAAATTTTGGCAAATATTAGTATACATGGCATTCGGGAGATTCGCCCACCCCCAACATTAGCCCCCTCAGCACATGTACTGTTGCGAGGTATATAGGAGTTCGCACTAATACAAATATGTTTACAAGGTCATGTAAATTCCTATAAAGAACCTCAACGAATAAACCAAAAACAGTATGGTGGCAAACTTTTCAAAACAGTCTATTAAGATTGAAAAAACTTCTTATTTATTTATAAAGTAGCGTTTTTAGCCGGCTACCAATATCTATTTTTACCCAAAATGATTTTTAGTCATACGTGGGCAGCAAGAAAATTCTGGGGGTGCGAGATTTTTCAAAGGTAAAAAAATGGCCTTAAAAATAGTAGTATGGCGATAAAAACACCATTTTTTGACGTTTCTCATCAAGCACTATCCATTGGCATCGAAAAATTGCGAAAAAAAACGAAAAAAATTTCAAAAATTGAATTCTGAGGGGGGGTATTTCGATTTCTGGGAGGCTGGGTATTTCGGTTTCTCGAGGGTGCATACCCCCTAAATCCCCCACGCCAAGGTGTGTTTAAAGCGCAAAAAACTTTAACAAACTTAATAATTTTGAAGAATTTTGTGCAAAAAGTGCACCCCCCCCCGTGAATACGCAAACCCCTGTTTTTTGACGGTAGGAGAACAGGAAAAGGGTTTCTCCTTGTATAAGCACACCATCTTGCAAGTTACATCTGTTAGGAGCTTTTGATCAATTTTGAAACATTAGTCAACTTACTGTAGGCATTTGTGCGCAGTTTTGTCTCGCTTCGCCGCTTACGCGCGAAATAAGCATGCCATTGCAAGAACCTTTTCTTATGCATTTCGCCCTTTTCTCACCTTCTATCACCTTGATGTATTATTATTAAGAATACATAAATAGTGACAATTTGTTACAGCCAAATAAGCCTTCCATAGAAAGGATGACCAATTCAAACAGTTTCTCGGAATAAAGTGGCACACATAGGTATAGGTAAGTTTATTTTTCTCTTTTACTGGTCAAGTTATCCCTCACAGGCACACCTGGGCGTGGGGTAGGGGGTTAGGGGGTATGCAGCCCCCCAGAAACCAAAATACCCCCCCCCGGAAATCGAAATACTCCCCCAGAATTCAATTTTTGAAAATTTTTTTCGTTTTTTTCGCAATTTTTTGATGCCAATGGATAGTGCTTGATGAGAAACATCGAAAAATGGTGTTTTTATCGCCATACCACCACCATTTTTAAGGCTATTTTTTGACCTTCAAAAAATCTTGCACCCCCCCGCCAGAATTTTCTTGCTGCCCACGTATGCTCACAGGGCATGTTCCAACCTTGTCAAAACGCATGTTTCCATGTATAAGCACATGTGTGCTTTTTTGGCCTGAAAATTATGAAAAAGGGAGCTTATACCCGGGTAAATATGGTAATTGCTACAGTCTTCAGCTTGTCCCGAGGGCAAAAGGAATTCCTTCCCAGGCTTTAAAATAGCAAAGTATATTTTTTATCTGCAACACATGTTCCATAATTTTTTGTTTTCATGCAATCTAAATTCCAAAAAGTTATCAAGCTTCCGAAAAGACCCCATGCAATGCTACGGGGTTGAGACCATAGATGCACAGCATGGAAAATCTGGGGGTTATACTCTATGAAAAATAGACCGTTTTTCTATGTTATTTTCTTATATCTTGACAGAAACAGCTTTTATTTAGTAGGTATATATTAAAATAAAATAAATTAAAATTAAACTAAAAGAGATGGCTCAATTTATCCTGAAGCATAAATTCTAGCGCTAGAAAATATATGAACATATTTGATTAGGCTGCCTCTAGCGCTCTATAGAGAAAATGTAAAAGCAAATTGCTGTTTTGCGTTGATTATTTTCAGACTGTCTGCGTCTGTGTATTTTACGAAACAAATTGCTTCTAGGAAACGATGCTGCAATTTTGGCCCAAAATAAATTCAGTGCTGTTTGAATTGACTGAAAATAAATTGCGTTCCTTTTGCGTAAATTCATGCCGCGTTTCAAGAATTCTACTCAAATACTTTATGTACGTTTCACTTAAGATAACCTAGTAAAGAAGCCCAAAAATCGGATGCTATTTTTAAAAACGCAATGGCAGAATGTACGTTCGTCAAAAGAGGATATGTATTTTTTCAAATTGGGTATATCTGAATTTATACATGCATAGTTTAGGTAGATAGCTAAATGAGAGCTATTGCGCTTCACTTTCTTCTCTCAATATTGCTGCAAGTTGTCGACTTCTCATTTTGCTGTAGCTTATGCAGAAATGCAATCCGTTTGTTTAACAACTGTTCTGTTGATTTTTTTGCAATTAAATGTATCTGCTAATGGCGAATGTAAAGCTGTCATTTCTGATCTAAATTCGGATAATCCGCCTAAACATGATGCTAAGGAATTTATCGAATTAGAATTCATCTGTCCTTCTGGAGAAGTTCCTTCTGCAATTAATTACGCAATTATTATATTAAAAGGAATATCGAGAGGACGCAATCTAGTATTTCGTTATATGCGAATCTTATAGAATAAAAAAAATCTGACAAAGCCAGCAGCTCAGAATCAACCAGACAGGAAATATTAGGTGAAGCTACTGGACTATTTTCTGATATTTCAGACGAGCCATCTAGAAAAAAATTAGAAAAATCGTTGATTCTAAATTGATGATTGGAAAACGGAAAAATTTTTTAAAAAAGAATGGATCAATTTTATTGATAACAGACTATCATCATATTTCGACACAAACTGGTTAAATACGATTCCAGACATAAAATCATGGATTGAAATAGAGCCAAATGAAGAAAACCCAACAGACACAAAATTTTTCTGCAGAATATGCAAAAAGCATTACGATGAACTAGGATTTAAAGTTCAAGAAAAACCTAATTTGGCGAAAGCGAACGGTGTTACACTAAATGTTAATCCAAAACAAAAAAGAAAAAATCGTGAGAAGTTACTCGAGCACATTATTGGGCGATCCGAAAAGGACAAAGGTAAAAGTGACAAAACCATTAGAGCTAGCAAGCACCAACAAATAATTGCAAAGCTAGCCGAGCGGCAATCTAGTAAACTCGAAAGTATGACTGATCAAATTCGCATGCTTGAGGAAACAACAACAGAAGATGGAAAATTTAAAGTGACTGCAAATATGTTTAAAGTAGTCTATGCTGAAGCTATGCTTAACATCCCACTTTATCAGCATGGAAATATAATTAAGCTAATTAAATCTATTGGCAGTGATATAGGCTCGCATCATTACGATAGAATGAGTGCAATGCGCATGCTTCTTCTTATTAGTGAAACATTTCATGGTAAGCTAATACTACATCTGGTTAGCAGCAACAAGCCGGTTTCTATTATTATTATTGATGCAACAACAGATACACGCGGCAAACATATTGCTATTGTGTACTTTAAAGGCATTGAAATTGACAAAGATTTACATGGAAATATTCTACAAATTCGACCTTTTGTATACTTTTATAAACTGCTCGAATTCGGCGTTGCAGAAGATGCAGATGCATATCTAAACATCATGAAAGCCTCATTTAGTGAAGAAATCGAAAAAGAAAAGCATTTTAATGACTTTTGGTTGGATTCGCCTCTGACGGAGCTAATGTAATGATTAGTCCAAAGAATGGGCTGATTGTCAAACTGAGAGGAGAATATAATCCCAAAATCTATTCAGTACAATGTTTAGCACATAAGTTTAACTTAGCTTCAAGCAGAGCTTGGAAAGATGATCAGACATTTCAACGGGTTGAGAAAACAATCAACTCAGTTTTTCTTTTTTACAACAATCGTTGCCATAAAAGGAAAGGTCATTTAATTAAAACGGCCGATGAACTTGGTGAAATTTATTACGAGTATTCTCAAATTTTTCGAATCAGATGGATATCATCTGAATATGAATGAATTTCAAAAATAGTTAAATCATATTCACTGCTTGCTAAAGATTTGCAGTCAATCATCGAAAATCAAGACAGAGAATTCATTCAAGCAACAATCAAGGAAGCTAGAGAACTTCATCAAAAAATTACAGATAAGAACTTTGTTTCCTTTTTGATGTTTCTTGATGATATATTGGCGACAATGCGTCTATTATCAGTGCGATTGCAGAAAACGTTAGGCGTTTTGATCGGAAAACAAAAGATGTTTAAATCATTTATAACAAATCTTCGAAATCGAATTGAACAGCCTGGTACACGTAGAAGAAATTCTATATCAGTCAACCATTTGCGATTCCACGACAAGGCCTCATGCTTGTAAAACATTGGCAAATTATGAATCAAGTGGAACGGCAGAATATACAGAAATACGACTCCGAAAAAATTCAGATCAATATTTTGCGCCTTTATCAAAAATCCGTCAGACCTTTATCGAAAAATTAATCACATAATTCGAAAATTATTTTAACCTCGAAGATCTTGCAGATTTTGATCATTTCCAGCCTACAATGTTGCCTGTGGAAGAGTTTGAAGTATCTTCTCATGCAAGCATAGGAGCTGCTGAGCGATTGGCACCAAAAATTAATCTCCCAGCTGAGGAAACAATGAGGGAATGGAACGAAGCCTTAACAGCTATTGTATCTTCTGGTGATTTTGAACGTTTAAAGAACGATAAGAGCAGCGTTAATTTTTATTCCATTTTTCAGCGAATAAAAACATACCATCGAGAGTCAATTCAAGATGGCTGATTGAAACAATGCTAGTTTTAGATTTTTTTAAATTTTTCAGACCTTTTATCGAAAAATTAATCACATAATTCGAAAATTATTTTAAGAGGTTTTTTTTATATTTTTTTTAAAGGAAGAGGTTTTTCAACTCTTAAGCATATAAAGTATGATAGGCGAGCACGACTTAATACAGATGTCCTTAATGCGATTATGCGAGTACGCTTGAATGGACCATCTATTGATAAATTAAATGCGATCCCATTGGCTAAATTATGGCGTAAAAAAGGACATATATTGACTGACGCACCAGGCGAATTTTTCCCGAGGCGAAATTTACAACCTATTGAAAAGAAGGCAGATGAAGAAAAGGATTACTTTTTTAAATTTGACGAGGAAGGAAAGGAATATCAAAGAAAAAGCAATATATTTTCAACATTCAAAATTAATTATCTATGTACAGCTAATTTCTTTCAAACTTAGTCTAGCTTTATTTCTTTGATATTCCTTTTTTACTCAAAGTTCGTATTTTACTTGCTTATTGTATGATTGTTTGTTTGCTTTGAATATTCTCATTTTGGAAGCAGATGCATGAAAGAAGTTAAAATGGTCAAAATTCACTAGCCCTATTCTCTGAAAAATTTCCTTATCTGATTCCTCGTAAATGAGCAGAAAAGCAATTGCATTAGCGAAGCTGACATCAATTAAGTAGTTTTAAGCAGACGGATGTTAGCATTTGTAGGTATGAATGATGTTAATCATTCTGTGTAAGCAACATAAAAGCGAGATGGGTTTGATAAAATGAGAAGCTGTTAATAGAAATAAGTATAACTAGAAAAATATGTAATGTTCAGAAGCATTTCTTAATATAAAAATAATTTTTTTAAAATTAAATCTGGGGTGGGGTCAGAACCCACCCGCAAACCCCCACCACGTGCATGTCTAGTCGAGACTGTCCATGGGCACCGAAAATTCTGGGATCTAATCCAACTATCAAGAAATGTTTTTCTAGTCTTAAATTTGACTAAAAATTCGTGCAATAGACGTCTTTTGCTTCTAAATCAACTGACACATTTATTAAATCATATATATTAAGCTTTCATCAATTGTTGTTTGTACGAGCCTATCTTCACTCGTAAATTGGTATAAACAGTATATAGATGGTCTTACATATGCCCATTTTCCGACTTTATCAGACGCTATTGAATACACAGCCATTATGCTGCTAGATTGTGATCACTAGTGGAACAGTCCACTATTAACTCATAATTATCTAATTGAAGAACAGTTTAAATTCTTTTATAATGCCTCATTCTTTTTATTAATTCTCATAAATGATAAGAATCGGAGCAATGCTAGTGCTGCCCATGTATGGTCGTATACCATATAAATCGGAATATCCCCGACAGTTTACTGTAGACCCCCAGAATTCTATTTTTAGTAAGATTTTTGGCGATTTACATAATTCTGACCCACCCCCAGAATTTGGGTGTTGCCCACGTATTCTTAAACACCTCCAGGTTATGTGTACTTATGATACAGTGTTTGAAGGATAGAATTTTTTACTAATAATTTTCCATGTAGTGAATGATTCACGTTTTGTGTCGTTTTGTTTAAAATTGAGTAATTATGTAAGTTCCATAGAGCTATTCCTAGTCTACTAAACGAAGTGCTTGGATCGCAATTTTTCAATTCATGCGAAGAAATTGCAAAGTCGGTTCAAAGTGAAAGCAACAACCATGATACTATGTTGAGAATTTATAAACATAATAAGTTTAACGATAAAAAAGTAATTGCTAGGTGCTGTCTGCGACTACGATTGTGGCTTCAGTGTAAAAAATAAATTGTACAATCAAAACAAGTTGCCATAAAATTTGCAGTATAGCAACCAACAAGTCAGTCGATTCAATTTAAAATATTTGAAACTTTACATAAAATTTCTGTTATGATCCAATTTGAGAAAATATGTGTTTTTATTAGAATCAACACAAAAAATTTATGATGATCGAATTAAAATGTTATGTACTCACTGTCTACATAAGAGTTTTATATTGATTGAATTGAAAAGCATGTTTATTGCAGCTAATCAACCGCACATTAAGCTAAGGTACTAATGACCATGCCTCACTAAAATGCGCATAATGACTTCTGAACAAAGCCAGTATGCACAAATAACTTCCCCATTTGAAAAAGGAGAATTGAGGCAAGCTTGACTGATTAACAACTACAGGTGATGGCAACCTAAACATAGATTTGCGGGGTTAAATGTACAAAAAGCGCCATCTACACAGTATGTTTATCTTGATCCAATGCTGTTCATTTAATAAGAAACTTCAAAGAATAAAGTAAAAAGAATAATCAGGCTGACTCAGGCTGTTGATTCAACATATAGGCATTATTTTTCTGTCGGTGTTACGAAATTTTTTTGAAGTAACATAGGTGCGCAGCATGGTCGATCTAGGGAGGGAGGTCAGCCGGTCTAGGAGGTTAAGAATTGAGCCTTTTTGGGCCAAAACAACCTCAAAAACTGGTATAAACGCTAAAACAGTGTTAAAACACCGTTATTACACAGTTTCTTGTCAATTTGAAGCACTTTCAAAGAAATGTTTAGATTTTCATCCATTTAAGGGGCCTCATTTTGCCTTATTTTTCCCTAAAAAATATCCCATTTTTCCATTCTGAATAATCTAGGCCCTAAACACCCTAAGTACATGTCTAGTGGCTAATCGTTTGAAAAGTGAAAATCATTTTCCAAGCACAAAACTTTCTGAAAACTTCAGTATGCAAGTACACAATATTTAAATTCGAGATGTGGTGAAATGTGATTATGTCAAGTACCATTATATTGGCGGACTTTTCTGTAATTTTTAACAATGACAAAAACCCTTAAGTTAACTGAGGAAAACATGTTTAAGTTTCAAACTACGTGCAAATGAGATTCATCAGTCTCAACTTAATTGCGTGAGCACCAAATAGCTTATTTTACATCTAACGTCGTAGTCAAAGCCGTGCTTAGGGGGTGGCGGGCCGGACGGTTGCCCACGGTCGCTAAAATTGAGAGCCGCTAAAAGATTTAGAGAATGCGGAAAAAATGATAAGCCGCGAAGGCTAACTCCTATTTGCAACCCATATGTAAGCAATCAGATTTATGACCTTTTCACTTATGATGACCACCACTATGAAATACATTGATCATTCCGATCACGAAACGTTCATAATTTTGATTTTGTAAGAATTTATTGAATTTTCAAGTGCTAAAAGCCATAAAAAAACCTGGCTAGGTCAAAATCTGGCAACATTCTCCATTTTCGGTGCAAGTTTTTACGAACAATTCAGAAAAGTTTGTTTAATTACAATAAAAACTTATTACAACTTCGCTTTTAAAAATAGGTCACTATCATACGCGTTCTTGGTGGCGAGAGTTGATCTCCGCAATATCACTCCTGACTATTGATCCCAGCATTAAATTCGGCTGATCCTTCAGAATTTCAATATCATAAATGACCTAATGAAAGCGCGCTATTTTGATCGTTTTTAGCAACTTTTTGGCTCTAAACTACCAGTTTTCAGCGATTTCGGTCCATTAGGCATTTTTCGCTATTTTGTTCTATGTCATAACATAGATTAGGAAAGCCTTTCCGTTTTAACAATCTATTAAAAAAGAAAATTGTCAGAACGTCGAAAAGGTTCTTTTTAACGAATACTGCTTCTAGAAATGTACTTCAAAAATTTTTCGGAGTGTGCCGCAGCATAAAAAAGATTTTAGGGCCGTTAAAAGTAGCTTTGTCCAGGACCGCTATAACTCGAAGCACGGCGCTGATTGTAGGGTTGCGACTTATAAACACATATGGTTTGTTATAAGGTATGCTTAAAACTAGCGTTGGCAAAAGTCCGGGAAAAAAAGACTTCCGGACTATAGTCCGGACTACAAACCCAATTTTAAAGACTACCGGAATGTGGTCCGGACTGTGATCCTTTAAAAAAGACTGGTCCGGACCACAGTCCTTCAATGCTATGTTACTATGTTGATTTTATTTCTTATCAAATTTTATCCAATTTGCTACAAACTTTATCAATGTATGTATTTATTCAGTTAACAAACAACAATCATATATTAATCGTATAACTGAAAAATATATCGGAATCAAATTTAAAAAAATACCTTTCTTCATTTGACTATCACATAAATTGTGACGGTTTTTCTCTAAAATCAAAGTCGCCCGGCTGAAAACGCGTCTACATTGAGCTGAGGGCTGGGATTGCTAAATGCGCGTTGCCACTTTATACAGCAAAGTAAATGTACTTTTTCTTTTCTTCTAGAATTTGAAAATCTCACTATCCCCCAGAATTAAATTTTTGGAATTTTTTTGTTTTCTTTCGCGATTTTTCAATGCCAATGGATAGAGCTTGATGAGAAACGCCGAAAAATTATGGTTTTTGCCATAAAACCATATTTACGACCATTATTTGACCTTTGAAAAATTTTACAGCCTCTCTCTTAGAATTCCCATACTGTTCACCTGGATACTACTACACATGACCTCCCATAATTTTAATATTCTATTTGAAAAATCGACAAATCAATAGCAAGATATTCAGAGGTGGCTCAAAGTCCGCTAAAAACAAAAAATGTCTTGTTCAGGCCAGAAATAGTCAGTTTTACTGCATCTAGGACAAGTTCCCAGGAAAATGAAAAATTTTCTAATTTTTTTGTGAGAGTTTTAAATTATGTGGAATGTCGCAATAAGTTTAAACTGACATGAACGTACCGCTCGAAGCTCAATTAATAGCGTTGCAATAGTATTTGTTGATTTTGGTTAGACAATGCCGGTATATTCCTCTGCATCTTGGGGGAAAAGTAAAAATCCTGGAAACGGAATCATGAAAGCCGGAAACGGAAACGATGGGTAAAAGCTGAACCGGAAACGATCCAAAAGTAGCGGAACCGGGGTTCCCTGCGAAGGCCTAATGAAATCAACAATCAACCTCGCTTCTGGCCGTACTTCACTCATAGAAGGGGGTTCCAGGGTACAAGTGCCGGCTTAGGCTTCAGATTAAACTAGGATTAAACCAGATTAAACTCGTATTTCAAGATTACAACTAGATCAAACTCGTGTTTAGTAACCAAGATTAAAGTGAGCATAGTTGTAAAAAGACATTATTGTGCTAAATCATATGCCCAGCTACAACTTCCTGAGGAGTGGGGAGCCCCCAACGCATCCCCCTACAATATTTATAAGCAGTGGTTGCTCTTCGTATAGCACATCACAATATGGTTTTAATATGCTAAACACGCTTGAAATGTATTTTAACGATAGTTTTGCCAAAAACGAAAGGAACTGGCATATTCTTGTCGTGTTTTAACGTTAATTTCCAATAAGTATTAAATATTTTTGAGCACTGGTATATAGTGTGAACTAATAATATAGTGGTTTATTATATCCATATAGGTTCCTTCGATATTTATCACCTGCAGAAGCGAAAACATTACCAACGATTTGGTGTCTAATTATCACAATATACATAAAAATTGTGTAATCTCGCCCAGCATAATGGGAGAATGGTGGGCAGCTATTGTCAATTCTGGCCACTTTATAATTTATGCTGAGGGTTGGTCTTCTGAAATCCTAGCATGTACATTAAATAATTGGTTAATTCTAAGCTCTGATAACATAAAGTTCGTGTTGTTTTGTCATGCATTTTTTATTATCATCATATTGTAAGCTTATATGCTACATATTCAAATTTTCATTCGTGCCACCATTTTTATTCCCTCAGTGATTGATTCAACGAGATCGTGTAGTATTCAAGTATCTGGCACGAGAAATAAGCATTTATATTCGGACATTATTTTAAAAATCACAATATTGAATCATGTTCTGATCTTCGGATATATTATTCCAAGTGTTTACGGGATTATTTCGGTTAGCCCTTTTTCCCAATCACCATTGAGCATTATGTAACTAGTCAGCTTTGTAATGAAGGTGGTGAGGCGGCATTTGATTTTAAAGCAACGTCAACTACATAAACGTTTAGGATCCATGTTTGTTTGTTCTTTACACTTTCTCAAAAGTAGTCATAGATTTTGGGCGTGTGCATAGACTTAACGAATTTTTTCAACGGAAACTTTGCTCGAAAATGCAGAAAATAGATGCACAAATGGCTTCAGACGAGATGTGAGAAAAAGCCTGAACCTCACATTATTGTACGTGTATGATGTTGCATTTTTCTCAATATATTCTTTGAGCTCAACAAGGGGTTTCTGACCATGCTCATCAAAAAAATCACGATGTGATTCCATGATTGAATAATATGGCCAACTAAAGACTCCTGGTTCATTGCTGAAACTAAATTGTTATTATCAAAAGCGGGGTAGTGGGGTATAGGTGGAAGGTTATCTATTTAGTAGAAGACGTCAAAAATTTTCAACAGCAGGATCTGTTTCAAAATATGTAGTATTTCAAGTGTGTTCATTGCTAAAGCATTAAAATCGTGAAAAGTGTTGCCGTTTTTATCAATCATTATTAAATATCATATTCGGCGTATAAAATAATTTCATTCGTAATCGCAAAGCGTATGCAAACTTGACATTTATACTTGTTGTTCCTTTTGCGCACTAGATCCCAATGCTCACTATCATCCGCATCAAGCGTCAGGTCAAACACAAAGAAACAAAGACTCGTTTTAAATTCATCTCTGCTGATAAAATTACCTTTATCATCATGCCCAATATCAAGCGCGCCTGAATAAACTTATTTTGCTTGAATGACACATTTAGTGAATGAGTTTGCCCCACATGTTACTTTCACATCGTAGATGTTAGATGGGTTGAAATTAAATGGCGATTTTGCAAAGTGCCTCGAAAATGCTTTTCCGTCAACACAAACAAAAACTAAACATCTTGGCAGCTGGCCTGTAAACAATGCGAAATTGGGCGTTTCCTGATGGATTTGAAATGCAGGTTTGTCATGGCAACTCTTCTTATATGGTATTTGGCAGTATATGCCATCATTGTTTGCTCAAGCGCTAAACTCACACTCTCTACCACCTCTACTTTCCGAACAAACAATTTCATTACTAAAAACATTGAGTTTTAGTGGAATATCTTCAAAACACTGTATGACAAAATTATTACTGTTTCTGTGTAATTAGGCGAAAATCTGTGAAATTCAGCAAATACCTGTCTTGAGAGAACAAGTCAATGTGTAAGGCGCAGATACTTCACAACACTCGAGTCTTTTAAAGAGCGCTGCTCGTTCTTTGAAGCCTTTATTATCATCAATATCTACATTAGCCCCACCTTCTTGAAAATACAGTGCAGACTGAAGATGAGACAATTTTGCATCAAAGCCATAATTAATTCAGTTTCAAAATATGCCCTATATGCGTATAAATTGAGCTGTCAAACACTAATCGGCTGCCTAAAAAACACTTGACTTGCTTAAACAATGTTTTGCCTATAAGGTTGATTGGTGCAAAATTTGGTAATGCTATGCCTGCTGCAGGTGTTGGTTTTTTAATCTTTTAGCGCCATGTATATATAACCTCTGCTCATTTGCAAATAGTGAATCGGGTGGGATTCTGAATTCGCAGGCCTTCATTTGTTATTGGGTGCATAGGCTGCACTTCATCCCAAAAATCCTCTTTTAACAGAAACTTGGGTAGGAGGGACAGTGAAAAGATCGAGTTCAGATTTTGTACTTGGAATAGATCTTACGTCTATTAGAGCCGTTTTTTCGAATTAGTTTTGTGAATGTGTCATCATTATTCATATTTATAGACTTTGGCGCGTGCCTAGCTGCCACCAGACATGGTATTGGATGCCTCATCTAAGAATTGCGCAGCCTCATGCTTGGAATGTTCTTTGGCACTGAAATAAGGGTTTTCCCTGCGCCACATCTGATGCAATATTAGCACCAGCCACTAATGCGTGTTTCCTGCGCTTTTGCCAATAGACCTCAATACAGGCGCAGCCATTCTAAATAGTGATTTGAAGAAAAACTCCCTAATCCGCCACCTCGTTGATATTGTACGCTTCGTACTTCATCACTTCGCTTTCAGGCCATACCCTGCTTGTGAGGCTTGTTCTGTGTAATATTGTAGCCAAAGGCCACTGTTTTAAGGATTGAATTGTACATGAATGATTTTTGATCGTATTATTGTTTGCTTGAACGTTTTACTATTTAGTAGATTTCTTCATCCTAGTATAGTCCCCTTCAGATGCCACTGCGCTCTTCAGCTTCTCTATTGACTATACTCTCAAGCGGTGCGTTTGAACGCTGAAGGGCCCTAGCCAACTCTTTTGCACCAATTGCAGCGGGTACGGTTTTACGATCGTCATGAAGTCTTGAACCAAATCAACAATATTTGATCCATATATTTTCTGACCATCAATCACAATCTCACCCGATGGTCCAATGTCTATACTAGATCAATGTTAATATGCTGTAATAGCAGTTTTGCATTTGGCTGTAAGGTTTTTGGAATACCAGCTATAATTTCTTTGTTTCAACTGATCTGTGTGAACCTAGAGTAGTTAGCTCATACGGTTTCTTACGCTGTTCCTGCAATCGCCAAACTTGCTCAAAATTTGGTTATACTTTATCATCTTCAAGCCTGATGATGAATGTTTGTCGCTTAAATCTTGTACATCTCCCGATCCAGTTTAATACTTAATCTAGTGGTTTACTTTGTTCAGCAATATCTGCTACACCAAAACTAATTTTTCTGTGAGCTTCATTTTTTGCCTATAATCGCTTCTGCTAGTAAACTACCTACAACTGATAGAAGGTGTCAATAAAAGAGGTAAAAACCAAAATTCTTAAATCATTAAATCTTTCTTTAGCCTAGTTTTCGAGCGCCTATTTTTAGCTAGATATCGGATTTCGTTTTGAAATCATTTTAATTTTTGTATTTTTCTGTCAGTAAAAGGAATGTTGCCATTTAGAAAATTGTTTGCACAATCGCAAAATGTTATTGTGATTTATTCTACTAGCATTACTTATAACCGCATCGCGTTGGGGTTTTCGCAATACTTAACAAATGTAAACAACTAATGTTTCGTTTTAGCCTTTGAGGAGCCATTTTTGTAATTTTCAAATAAATTATGCATATTGTGTTCTTGTCACATAAAATGTAGGATGTTTACTCAAAATACTGTTTTCAACCTGTATAAACCATCTGCATTTCGTGTCAGATCAATGAACAAGTACCTGTGTAGCCTGAGGTGGCATCAACATATGCTTCAAGAAAATATTTTGTATTACTAGGGTATAAATGACGCGATAAATATGCGATTGCAGTTGATCTGTTGGGTTCTTGAAAACAATGTAATCAGAATTGATAAAAGTGAGATACGAAGGCCATCATAAAATAGATTTTGCACAACTGTATTATGCTAATGTTCCAATGATGACAACCACGAGTGAATACCTGCATAATTTCACGATTTCCTCTTACTTTCAATTTTGGTATTAATTATTCTTTCCCCTATTTTCAATAATTTGCTTAACAAATGTTGTTTTTCCGATTTGTGGACCAGAAACAATACAAGCAAAAAGACGATACATAATCAATGGTTGCTCATAAAATTTCAATTCTGCTTTTGATAAAATGGTATCGAATTTCTTTCGCCAGTTTTTAAAACGTACTTTATACTCACGCCTTTGCCCTTATTTATAGCTTTATCTATCTTTTAAAACAGCTTCAGCATTGATTCAGCCACCTGTAGCTCTTTTGCATAGAAGGCGCCTGTTATTGGTTCACCTAAAGAGAATCTTCAACGTTTTAGGACAGCTGTTTGATACCTCCTTTAATACGAAATAACTCATCAGTGTATGTATGTATGCTAGCTTTTTGTGAAGCTTTTCTTCAGTGTTGTTATTCGCACTATTTCACCAATATTCAATTGCTGCTCGGCATCACATTTCTTTTCCATTCTTAAGATGAAGGCTAATAATATCCCAATATTCTCAGAGTTCACATCATTTGGTGGTATATTGTTGAGATTTCGGGTGTCGTTATAACTTTCGATAATATTTTGGTATACTCTAGCCCAGTTCTCATTCAAATAATAGGTCATGCATTTCATCAATTTATCTCGAAATGTTTTATGAAAACGTTCTACAAAATTGGCTTTACGTTTCAGGGTTGCTTATTAGTATATGATTTATTGAGTGTGACTTTATTAAGCTATTGAACTCGCCTTTAAACTCATTACCATGATCACTTCTTATGGATCGTGGAGCAGCTGTTGCAGAATTTTTCAAAAGTCCATCCGGTTTTTGCACTTTTATTGTCATTGCTCGCCCATAAGCCTTGTAGACTACATCAACAACCGTTAAAAATTAGCATTCCTGAAATTTTATTCTGGAAACTTCTCATGTCTAATAAATCTACATCCCACAATATATTTGGACCAGCTACAATGATTGATCGGCGCGGAAACCGTTTTTGAATAGACTTATGTAACTGATGAGTGAATTTATTTTTCAAAACGGATTTAACAGTTTTTTTGATTTCTTTGATACTAGCCGTAACTATTTCTCCTAAAAACGCGGCAGCATTTTTTATATTAGTCAACTGCTTTTTTATACTATCCATTTTTATAATCTACTGGTACTTGTACCAATATTTATAATTATTTTTACAAAAATGTTCCAATTACGAAAACGTTCCAAACTTTACAAAAAATATTACAAACTTTGCTAAAAATTTTTCCAACTTTCACAAACTTCCTATGTTATAACGTGTAAAATGTGTTCCAAACTTTATAAAAAATGTTCCAAACTTTAAAAAATGTTCCAAACTTTACAAAAATGTTCCAAACTTGCCAAAAAATGTTCCAAACTTTACAAAAATGTTGTGTCCATTGGTCAATGTCCGGAATCTTATTCACGAGGAGGTTGGCATTAAATATGGCCTATATTTCTCATTGATATATCAAATCGTAGCTTCAGAACTCCTAACCACGTGCCCGGTTCAGAGGGATATTAGGCGCCCTGTTGCTACAACCAAAAAGATAAAACACTGAAGAATCAAAATTTAAAACCCGTACTATGGTTTCATATGTCTAGTGTAATCGTCAATATGCCATCCGAGAGTACTTTCCTTTTGACGTATAGGTACTGCAGTCCCTACTTCCCTGGATGTATGTCCACATGTGATTATCCGGTTGCATCCTGAATCCTATGTTTCTACCCTTGTGCTTCACGAATCCAGCACATGAGTATACTGATCAAAGGACAACCGGTTTACTTTCCTCATTAATCCATTACTGCTGATTTTCATATTTTCGCTTAGTCATCAACAGCAATATATGTTTTTGCAGCCAAACAGCACATAGCTGTTCCTCGAAACTCCTCTTTCAACAGACCAGGAGTTCATTTAGTGACCTATGAGGCTTACAAACCACTATTTATAAACTTCCCTCAAATTCACCCTAAAGATTGGGTTTTACTAAATCTAATAGATTTTCTGCAGCACAATTAAATATATGCTGTCTGTGTCTGTCTGCATACACTGGTAATCCGAAATGTCAAAATATTTCAACAGCACATCAAAAAAGAACTCAAACATTCGATTTTCGCCCAATTGTACTGAGAGTTCAGCAACTATAGTCAAATCTAAAACAATTTCTGAGCATGTGCACTTCATAACAGTTGGTTGTAATGAATTTCACCTTTTTCACATTTGGCTCGCTCGCTTCAGCTGCTTCTCGTAGTCAGCATAAAGCACATCCACATGTTAGAATACACAATTACTCATCCGGCGCGAAGCACCAAAAATTTTTGCGAATTTTAGACCTTTTCTGCAAGTTTTGTCTTCTCAAAAATCTTTTTACATGTACAAAGAATGTCTCGGAAATTCGCTGTACATCGGGAAAAACCTTTGCCGAATACAAAAAAACAGTGTTGACGTGTTTTTCTCCCTGAAATGGCGTCCTGAAATACCAAAATTAAAAAAGGACAGACTGGCGCACACACTATTAGACGAAGTTCGTACAAGGAACAATAGATGGATGGACCTTAAAGAGGTCGTTTTTCGGCTGCTTCCAACCAGACGCGTCATATTCAGTGAAAAAATTGAGATTTTTCCAAGAAATAAATGTGTAAAGTGTTTTTGGTGTTTTTAAGAAATAATTTTGAAAATTAAAATTTAAATTAAAATTTAAATTTGAATTAAAATTTAAAATTTAAATTACCCTGTTTGGTGTTTTCAAAAAAATTTTTGTTTTCTGGGGGGCAGGGGCGGATTTAGGGAGGGGCTGGGGGGCGGCCGCCCCCCCCCATTGGCTCAAAAAAGTGCGAAAAATTAAGCATTTTTGAGCGATTTTTAGCGATTTTTGGGTTAAAACGGCTAATTTTTCCGCCCAAGTCAGGGTTCCGCCTCCCCCTTAGGGGTACCGCCCCCTTAGCGAAAATCCTAGATCCGTCATTGCTGGGGGGCATGCCTCCCTACCCCCTGCGTCCCTACAGGCCTGTATGGGTATATCGATATCATATATAAACTCGGGAAAAATTACAATAATTCTGTTCGTAAAACTATTGGCATGATTCCATCAAACGTTAATGAAAAATACGAACGTAAAATTTTGAATAAAGCGTTTAGAATAGAGCCTTGCGACAAGTTCATAAAATTTAAATTTAATGTAGGCGACAATGTCCAAATAAGTAAAGTCAAACGCACGTTTGAAAAAGGATTTTGGCCAGACTGGACTGAAAAATTTTTCCTTGTAAAAGAAACAATTGCACGCACTCCTCCGTAAGCAAATCTGCATTGCAGCTTGCCAGCCAATTTTTAAAAAGTAAACTTTTAAGATTATATTTTTACACTCTTATGTGAAGCTATGAAAATCATTTAAAGAAAGTTACCTTTTTCATTGGCCGCAGAATATATTTCGATTTTGCGCCGCTTAGAGAAAATCTGATTTTTAGCAGATTTTGCGACTTTAGGCCCGAAAGTAAGATAAATTTGTAGTGTACATTATACATTAAGCATAAATGAATAGTGCAAACTTTACACAACTACCGGATGTACAGCAAACTTACAGTCACATTCGTAATTCTCACGTTACGTATAACATTTTGAACAAAATTATCTTCCGCAAGGCTCTAGAACTAAAAGTTAATTTGTAGTATAAACTTTACACAATCGTAGAGTGTAAAGAAAAGTTTTAGTCGGTTTCGTAATTCTGATATTATTCTGATATTACGATCAACATTCTCCACAATGGCCTGAAGACAAACAAATATTAGATATAAACTGCTTCACCCCACATCTTATTGTAAACAAACGCGCCCAGCTGGCGTATCACTTTTGATTCCCGGTACATTTTTAGACATAAGATCATCTCCAGACCCATAAGTGGAGAAGATAGCACGAAAGAAGAAGACAGAAACACGTTTAACACTACTACCAATTTTTGAATTTACACATGCCATTTGCTGTGACGTGTACCCTCTTAAAGTAGTGTATTTTTATTTCATTCAACCTATCCGGACTTCTAAACGGAGGAAATTGCGATTAAAAAAACGGACAAAATGTATTTTTCACCATCCACGCCATTGAAAACTTTAAAAATCTGAACATAACTCCCCATTGAGGGTAAATAAATTCGGTTCAAACCTGTTTGTAGGCTTTGGATCGTAGTACGTTGTGGGAAACTTCTGTTCCTCAAAATATTTGAGATATTTTGTCAATCAAAAGAGCGAAAAAAGCTGTTTTTTCGATCATTTTACACCTCTGATTTTGCAAACCTTACACTCCCATAAATCATTCAATATTGCGTGTTTTTAAACACGGTTTGTTGCGACATATAGCACTCAGAAGGTGCTTTATTTCTGTTTATTGAATTTACCCCGACTTTTGAGCGGAAAAGTTAGCAGAGAAATCTAAGACAAAATCTGTTTTTAGCACCATTTACTAGAGTGTAAAGTTTAAACTTTTGGATCTATCTCCGTATTTAGTGTATAAAAGTTTGCTTGTAAGCCTAAAATAGCTCTTAAGCCGTAGTACATTTCTGTTGGAATTAATTTCTTGGGACTTACAACTGGAGTTGTTGGCAGACAAAAAATAAGCCAACATGTATTTTTCACCCTCAAATTCTTTATACTCTTTACACTGCCACTCTAAAAATAAGCAAATTTCTAGAAAAATAAGGAATATCCTATTAAGCTTACTTATTTGTCTACACTAAAATACTAAACTAATCCGAATGTAAAACTGAGCTAGAAAAGTTGTTTGACTGACTAAAATTTTGAAAACTCCATGTTATAACGTTACAGTAAAACTTTACACGCTCTTTACGCACTAGTAGAAGAGTAAAAAGAATAAAAAAATGGCGGCATCGAATTTTATTATTATTCATCTTTTAAAAAACCGCACAATGCAGATGTGTCCCGTTATAGCTGTAGGGGGTAATCACTTTTTAGTGGCGGGTCCAAGTATCTAATAGGTATGCGCTGACGCGCTACCTATGATTCAGTGCAACTACTAGCATAATGCTGAAAAGTGGAATAATCCGAACTAAATCCGCGTAGCATGCTATAATTGCCTGTCCTATAAGCACCTAATAAGAACGAATAAAGTAAATAAAACGAAGTATTGTGTTAAGAAATTGTGCGTTTCATTTCACTGTCGGATTAAAGATGGGATATAGTTAACTAATGGTTTGATTTAATGCGCTATACGATTTGCATGTGTTTTACGCGACTTGTCCAGACACGCGTAATGCAAAAATAAGGCTAGAACATAACGCCGCCTGACCTTCGCTAATCAACTATTTTAATCTTACATTTCTCATTTCCTCGCCGCTGTTCAGCCATAAAGAATGGATCTATTTGTCAGATTCTTCATTTTATTTTTTAATCATCTGGTCTTTGGGCTAAATGAAGAAAACATTACTGTCACCGAAATCAACGATCGGTGCGATGTGAATGGGGAAGAAAAGTGGATAGCGAATGGAACATTTGTTTTGAAATGCAATGAAAGCGGCTTCGCACCATTAAGTAAGTTCTTTGCAAGAATAACTTCGTTCTAATGTTGCCTATCACCCCATACATATGCATATAGTACTGGACCTTGAAATCGGGCTCATACCTGAGCAGTAATCTTGGCCCATCGTGATAAAGCATATGCAATGCTAAAGCATACAGACCCTGTTTGGCCGTAGACTCAGCTACTCCGTGTGCTCATTCCACATATTACGATCCATCCACGTATTCTCATTTCTCACTCACTTACCTCATTTGCATTCCAATGCTTTTTATGTGTTTTTGAACATGTAGAGCAGAAATATCAATTTGTCTAGAACCTATGTAGATGAGCTTCACATTTCAGCCAGTGACTACGATTTCATCCGTGGTAAATATCAATGCTGTTGCCTTCTTATTAGGAAGTGTGGGTTTATATCCTCCAGAAACAAAATTACCCCCCCCCCCGTCAGAATTCAATCTTTGAAATTTTTTGTTTTTTTTGCGATTTTTTGATGTCAATGGATAGTGCTGAATGAGAAACGTTTAAAGATGGTGTTTTTTTGCCACACCACCATTTTTAATACCACTTTTTGACCTCTGAAAAATCTTGCACCCCCATCCCCAGAATTTGGTGCTGCCTACCTATAATTGTAAGCACACCTGAGTGTGGGGGATATTCGGGGGGGTATGCCTCCCCGAGAAACACAAAATAACCCCCTCCCCAGTAATCGAAATACCCCCCCCGGATACAATTTTTGAAATTTTTTTGTTTTTTTTCGCAATTTATGGATGCCAATGTTTAGTGCTCGATGAGAAACGTTAAAAATAGTGTTTTCTTGCCATACCACCATTTTTAAGGCCATTTTTCAACCTTTGAAAAATCTTGCAACCCTCCACCAGAATTTTGGTACCGCCCACCTATGATTGTGAGCCAAGACTGATTGTGGTAATGTTGAGATTCGCGGTGGCAAGGTCGGGACGGTGGCAGTGATGGAACGGTGGTAGTCTTAGGATGGTGGCATTGCTGGGACTCGTGATAGCAATGTTGGGACTTGTGGTGGCAATTAGTTTGGGCTCTTAGCAATGTTGGGATGGTGTCAATGACTTGAGTGTAAAGTTTAAACCTCCGGTACTAACTCCATATTGAGCGTACAAATGTTTGCTGGTAAGCAGAAAGTAGCCTGTTACCCGAAGTACATTTCTATCAGAAAAAATTTCTTGGGACCCATAAGCGAGTAGTCTGGCAGGCATACACAAGTTGATAAATCAACCAAAATCGGTTTTTTTACTCCTGATTTTTACACTCTTCACACTCCTATTCGAGATTTAGACGAAATTCAAGAAATAAAAAGAGTTCCAGTAGAAAATTCTATCCTCTACAGTTCTATCCTATTAAATTGAATGAGGCATTTATACAGAGGTATGTAGGCGCTTGGCGAAAAAGCCACCAAAATTCGCTATATATTATGACGTTAAGTAAAAGCTTTACACGCTCAATACAAACTCGGTATTGAGTTTAAACAAAAAAACGGAAAAATCGACATTGAGTTTTTTTATTATTTCTCCTTTGAAGAAAACCGCACCTCCCAGGGGTGTCCCGTTTTAGCAGTAGGCTGGACATATGTTGGGGTTACCCAAGTATATTATAGGTACGCGCTAACGCGCTACCTATGATTAGGATTAGAACATAGGCTGTACATCCGAAAGTCATTAAATAAATTTTCTCGACGTTTATTTTTGAGAATGCGTGATTTTCAATTATAGTGACCGATAAGCAAAGTAAGCTCTGCGTAATTTGAAGTCTTAGCGTTCATTTTTTCTATCCCACGTGTTTTATTATTGTTCTAAATAGTTATTGGAGATTTAATATTTATATCTTCTTCAAAAGCCTAAAGAGGTTCAAAAAATAATAATTTTACCATCAACATCACAGGCTGGAATGTACGAACATGAAGTCAGCAAAGGCAGGGCTCAAATCTATTTATCATTTTCTGACCGCATTTTGCTGATAGCGGAAATAAACTTGATACCGAATCGTGCAATAGGTCAATATTTCGATCTGGTTGGGGTAGGGTACATGACCTACAATTATTAGCCAAACGTGGTAATAAAGCACATAATATGGCCAAAAAGGAACTTGTTGCCAAAAAGAATAGGTTGAAAAAATGACTGACTTTTGGGGAATATATGGACAGGATGAATAACTTTAAGTGGGAAACCTCTTACCCTATTACGTCAACGTAAATATCTCGTTGTAACCCTTCAGGATGTAATCTTATTGGGTTTGGATATCGCTTCGGCGTCACATTCGATTATTATCTGCTGTTTGATCAAATTTTCGATCAATCAAAAGGACACTTGTCAGAAGCGTCTAGACGATTTGGTATGCTTGAGTTTTCAAAACTAAAATTAAGCATTATTTATTTTTATTCTGCGTTGTCAACAAAATTAGTGGTTCAATGCACTGAGTGATCGTAGTGAATGACCATCAGCTACTCGCTAAATGCAACAGATGACAGTTCAGGGAGAATTTCTCACAAAACCAAAATTTATGAATTTTTTTGTACTGAATCATGATTGTCAAATTTTGGTACATGTTTGTCTCCGGTTTTTACGATTATAACTACTCTAATTTTATGAATTTTTCGTATTAAAAGCGTACGTAAAGTAGTTTAATAGCGTGTATAAACGGTGAGCCATAAAAAGGCCCATTGACGTTTTTGGGTTAAAATTTTCTTACATCGAACCAAAATTAACGCGGCTTTTAAGTTATATAACACAAAAATTCCTCGTTTCTATTCCATTTACTCTGTTAAAGGTGTCATGCTCTATTTTATTTTTAAAACTAGCTGTTTCGAGCCATGATTTTGCTTCATGGTTCTCTGTAAATAGCTGCTAAGGGATACAACTTGGATTGTCGAAATTTAATTTATTATCAGCACAGCGCCATTGTTTTTTCAAATAGATGTGCCTCTAAAAATATATTTGTTACCTTGATGCAAAATTACTGTACGATGGAAAATATGAATATGTAATCATGAGATGTTGTAGGTTAGGTTACGAATAAGCTCGGCTACGAACAAACAAAAAATGATGACACAGTACTTGATAAAACAAAATTGCGCGAAAAAAGTCTTATTTGCACCAGTCCGCACTTCGCTCAGTAATCCAAAAACTACGTAATTTCGTAGAATGAGAAAGAAATATGCTCAAAAGTAGAAAAATAAAAATGTGAATACTTGAAACTTGGAAAAAATCAAAAGACAAAATTGAATACATTTCTTTAAATCTAAAAACAAAAAAGTAAATGGAAGAATATTTCTGTGTCCGATTTTCAGAATGCATTTTTCAAAACAACTAAATGTGCAAACAATAAGGAAATTATAAAAAGAAGATCTGGTAAGAAAGACAAGTTTGTGAGGATTTAACATGCACGTTGGGGAGTGTGGGTGCTAGGTCTCCAAAATAGAGGAATGAAAAATTTTTTACAAAAAGTAGGGCAAAATGATGGCGAAAAATGGATAAAACTTGAAACTTCTGTTCAAAAGTGCTTTAGATTAATCGGAGACTGTGTAACGACGAAATTTTAACGCTATTATAGCACTTATACCCCTTTTTAGGTCCTTTTGGCCCAAAATGGCCTAATTGTTGATCTCCTTCAATAATCGCCAACCCCTCATATCGGCCATGCTGTACTTCTATGGTAATGACCATAGATACACAGCATGGCATATCTGGGGAGCAGGGTCAAAATTGAGCTTTTTTGGCCAAAATGACATCAAAAACTTAAGATTAAAATATCAGGAAAACAACGTAAATCCACATTTTCTAGTCAATTTCAACCACATTTGAAAAATTTTGTTAATTAGCAAAGATTCTAGACCGTCATTTTGCATCATTTTATGAAACTTTCCATTCTTCCATCCTGGGGTCTAGACACCCAAACTCTAGAGTTTTAAAAGATAAGGATTTTTGGCAAGATAAAAGATAAAGATGAAGTCGAAATTTTAAATTCTAGAAGATAAAGATGAAGATAAAGATAAAGATAAAAAATTAAGAAAGTTAAGATAAAGATGCCAGATAAAGGAACCAAAAACAAATAAAGATAAGGATTGAGATAAAGTGTAAATATGGTCGCCTGGATCTAGGAGAATGACGTACCTATGTGAAGTGCAATACGCGAGAGTAGGTGATGCAAAGCAGCCCACTGAATGCCCTAACTTTTACACCTGAGGTCAAGGAGGTGATAGGCATTAAGCATACATAAATTTAGGTTTGGGGATTTACCCGCGGTATCTGACTGACCCACGTACTACTACTACTGGCTGACAGCAAGTCACTTCTTTCTTTTCACAAGCATCAAAACCCTGCTCTGTGCGCCTGTACAAAGTATAGTCACAACAGTTATTGATTTTTTTAAACTTCTCTATTTTTCCTAGGCTTAGACTTAGATTAATGTGGGTGCTAGTACTCCCGCTTAGATCGGTATCACTCCCCGCTTGCTGTCCTTGTTTTGTGTGACTTATAAAATCCATCTGAATTTCCCTCGTATAATTCGCCGCAGATCGTCGCTTTTCTGCGTTAAAGATAATTTTTTCATGATAAGCGCCAATCATCACTCAAATTGTCAATAACATTTTATTTTACTACTTTTCTATCTCGCATTTTATAATTAATTTACAATTTTTACTCATGCGTTATAGAAAATTCATCTTTTATACTTTATTCCAATATCATAGCGCCACATTGCGGAAATGCTGACTGGTTGTGCGCTTGTCTCTCCATAAACTCGTTTTTGAGGAGAAATAATTCAAATACAGATGTGTCTTTGATACCGCTAGCATTTAGGATCGTCTACAGTAAGATATTTGCATCGACTTCTAATCTATACAAGATTTTTCAAACACCGGATGTTATTATTACTCTTGGACTTAGCAAGCTGTATATTATCCATCCAATTCCGTAGTGCATTTAAATAAAAGTAATTTTTTCAAGCTCGTTTCTTTTGTATTATGTCATCACCAGATATGCGCGTAGGGTGGGTTGAGGCGTCTAGACCCTCAGCATGGAAAAATGAAAAATTATTTGGCAGAAATGAGGCAAAGTGAAGGCCAAAAAATTGATGAAAATTGAAATTTTTCTTTAAAAGTCCTTCAAATTGATTAGAAAGTGTATAATAACTTGGTTTTAATCCTATTTTAACGCTTATACTAGTTTTTGAGGTCATTGTGGCCCAAAAATGCTCGATTTTTGACCCCTTTCCTCGAGACGGGTCGACCCTCCTTCCAGATCGGCCATGCAGTACATCTATAGTCGTCTCGCCACTATTGTTCGATAAAAAAATTTCAAGAGTGTACCAATTGTATTTCCGTTTTTATTCAACTCTGTCGTTGTTTCATTAGATCATATCATTTTCGAGCGAAATTGGAAGGTAAGATGCAATAAAATGATTAAAATTTAAACCTACAAACAATTCATGGCGATTTAGGATGGAGAATAGTTGCTAAGTGCGAACTCTTCATGGCATTCAATATAAAGTATGGGTGTATAGCCTTCTTTTGTCATTATTTATCGTTTATTTAGAACACGTTATCACTCTCCAAAAGGGCCTATCGATATTTTATTCTGAAAGGAAAATTTCGAAATTTTTTTAAAATAATATTTGGCTTATTTATTTCTCTATTGTATATTGCTTATATTTCTAATCTTTTTTTTCAAGGAGACAATACTACAAGAGACAGCAATACTACTGGCATTATTATTGACGATACGCAACGCCATCGTGTTTCAAGGGCACAACCGATATCACGTGCTAGGGGTAAGGATTGAGGCTCTAGGCCTAGCGAAGGCTAATTGTTTTAAACCATTGATAATTTCGATTTTCTAATTTATGAATTAATTATTGTTCCGTTCACGATAGTTTTACTCTTTTTGAGTGTTGTCGTTCCCCTTCTTCGTCGTTTGCTTGTAAAGTCTAGTAAAACTATGGGGCCTGACCACAAGTGGGCGTTATAAGGTCTCAGGCGATCTGGACTCCCTGACCCGGAAATCTGACTGACATTCACAAAATCGACTAAGCCCCTTCCCGTAATTAAATTTTTGGTGCTATTTGTGGCGATTTCGCCCTATCGGACCCCGTCTAGAGTTTTTTGCTGCACATGCATGCTCTGGACTTCCACAATACAGGAGACCCTCATGAATTACCCTCGAATTTGGCCTACTACAATTGAGCATTCAAAATGCTGTCACGTTTTTAACGATTTCTTATGCAAACGGAAAGCGCTCAATATAAAACGTCAAAAAAAGGAATTCTCGATCACACTGCACGATCAATTTTTGGCACCCTGCCAAAAGTTTTTGACCTCCGATGAATACATGAGCGGCAGCCAAAATGGAGGTCTGTGTGGTGTGAAAGCGGCAAAAATCCCGAAAAACTTGCCAAGAAACTTAATTCGGGATGGGTCTATAGATGTTTCACGGTTCGACAGGGTACTTGGGGGTCTCGACCTCTAATCCTCTCGCCCACGCCCACATGGGCATTCAGACCCTTAAGCAATTAGGCACCCGCCAATATGCGACTGCAACCGTTTGACAATATTTACGCCCTCATATTCATCAGCCAAGCATTAGAATATTAAGCCTGGAAATTTCATTTGCTGAAAATTTACATTCACATGAAAAATTTAGAATATCGGATTCATTAAAAACACTTTGGCGTAAGCGTTTGGAAGGTGTAAAGTCTGGAACTTATAGAATTCGAAAAAGTCCCGAATTTAATATTAAAAGTTTTCGTTTTTCGCATTTTTTCTATGCCAATAGATAAGGCTATATAAGAAATGTCGAAAATTATTGTATTCTTGCCCATTGCATCGCTGAAGATTTTTAACCCCAGATCCCTAGAATTTATGAATTTACTTGGGTGCTGTTCATGTATTACATTATTGAAAGAAATTCAATTTTTGTTTTGGACCACAATTTTATATAATGTTCTAAGTGGCCTGAAAATGAAAACAGATTATGACAAAAGTTTTATAGTCTATTCTTTATAAACCTTTCATGCTCTCCTTTCGAATGCAGATCGTATTTATTTCTCAAATTCACTCGCACGTGTTTTTACTCATCTTCAATTTTGTTTTTGAACGTCGTCCTTCAAATATTTAATAGATTATTTCTCATCTTAAAAAATTGCGCTGCACATATGTTCCTTTTTGGATAAAAAATGCAGATTTACCGGACGAAATGTGCTAACAGAGTCTGGAGGAAGGTGAGCAACAGGGAATTATTTTGGACACAATATGGTCTCAAGAACCAGTATAAATACTAAAAATAGCGTAAAAACTATTTTTGTATACACTTTCTGGTCTATTCCTATTATTTTTGCGAAAAATTTTTCATTATCATTCATTTTTTGGAGCTATTTTGCTTAATTTTTGCCAAAATGTTTGTTTTGCTTTTTTCATTCATTGAGAGTACATCAGGCTTTATCCTCAGATGGATGTCTGCTCATGTTAATATCAAGTGGCAATTTATTGGTTTATTTAAGGTACCATTGATGTTTATCGAACCAGCAATATTACGGGTCAAGAATCGATTTTGTCTGAAAATAAAAGTAATTGAACATTGTTTGAGTCACAGTGCGCCATTCGAGACAAAAAATCTCACTTCTTAAACCTTTTTACACCACTTTTGCGCAACAAAATGCTGCGCCTAATTGTGCATCCGTGAAACTTTTTCACGAATAACATCAATTTATTTTTTTGCATTCTTTATGTCCAGAGTTCTAAAAATTTTGAGTGATTTCCAGAAATTCGGGATTTAAAAATCTAAAATTTTTTCTTAAAAAAAAGCAAAATATTGGGTTTGTGTAACGAAAACATGGTTTCGTCATGATTCGCGAAGCAATGCGCGTTATTCTAAGCTGTTTTGACCGTAAACTCTGGAAACATTTTGCTATGTTGACTGCTACGTTGACTGAAGATGGTCTTTATTATAGATAACCAAAATGTTTCTATTAATTCAGGAAAAAAATTAGCTACATGAGGTTTAAGCAATTTTTAGTATAATTTGTTTTTCAGTAGGAGAAAAAGGTGTAATTCATTGACAGCTCTTGTGTTCAAAAAATTTTATGCGATTATGTACACTCATTGCGTCTTATGCTGAAAAATCTAGCAATTTATAAACAAAAATAATTCAAAAATAGGGATAAACTAACAAAGAAAAATGCTACGATGGAACAAAAGGACAAATATACTTGGAATTACGCATCATAAAGGACATAAAAGGAGGGTGGTAGGGAAAAGTTGCCTATGTATGCGTATGAAAGTTGTAATAATCTAATCAAAATTAAAATTCCGCTAAAACACCCTAAATATCGACGTATATTATGCGGCCTGCAGAAGAAAGTTGCACCTCCGACGTTAAAATAAATAACACGAATGGTCTATTCCTAGAAGTGAAGCAATCACTAAACAAAAGAACGACATAATGTGTATGATTACGCTAGTATGATATGCATTTTATGGGGCAGCAATCAACAAGATGGTATGCTTGTGATAATTCACTTATCCAGCCACTGACGATTAACCATGCAAATCTTAGCGACATTTGACATTGTTAAGAAACTAAATGGCATGTTAAAACACATCAAGGCTCTCTTTTAACCTTTTAGTGGCCAACGTTCCCAATCGGGAACATGTTTTCAAAATTTTGTTGCAAAACAACTACTCATCTAATTTAAATAAGACTAGTTTTGGATGAGAAACAAGATGTTTGTCTATCCTGTGAAAGCAATTTCAAAACTTAATTATGAGGATGTGCTACGCTATACTGTCCTAAATTAGACAAAAATAGCGAAAAATTGTCATGTTTAGAAATTTGCATATTGTCAATCGACATAAAAAAGTTTTGAGCCAAATGTCATGCAGTCATGTTTGCAGAGGTTTTCCGATAATTTTGGTATGTTATTCAGTTTTGTTTAGTTGTTCATCAAAAGTTATGGTTGAATTTATATTGATGTTCCCGTTTGGGAACGTTGGCTCCTAGGAGGGCAAAAATATTTAATTCTTGGAAAGAGAACAAAATCTATGGGGCAGCATATGTAACCTCGGCTATGCTCTTCAGTGACCTCTCATGCATTCGTTCAATCTTCTAGAGCTCCACAAGCATTCTGGTATGACTCCAATGCACATATTCAAATTATTAAATGCAGATTTATGGGATTCTTCACTTGATTCTGTGTGTTACGATTACACTAACAATGTAGCTCTTGATTTCTAGCGGTTTTTAGGCAAAAATTAAAGTGTTTCTGTAAATAATTTTAGGTGCTTTTGCAGAAATTACCTGCTCTACCTTACTGTGCTTTATTTTTTTACTATAACTTACAGAGCCATGAATCTTTAGAGGCTTAGAGACAAATTTTCTTGAATTCATGCACAATATCATGTGTTTTTGATCTAAAGAACTTGCACTGTACTCTATAAAACTTTATACAACTACTGATTTCTAACATTTTTAATAGCTGAGAAGCATACTAGCAACATAAGTAAACTTTGAGTGTAAGTTTAATGGACTATCGATAACAACTGCGGATAGGTAAATGTCCAAATGAGTAACGTATGATATTATGACTTACTTTAATTCACTGTAAAATTTTACTTATTGAAAATTGAATTAAATTGCCAAATTGACTATATTACACTCTGACTTCCTGTTATTTCCCAAATCTTGTGTCATGGTTTCTAATTTTTAGTATACCAAAATACGTCAATGCAGTGTAAATAGCTCTGAGATCACGGGCATTAGTCCAACAGCGCAGAAATGAGAAAACCAATAAATTCTGAAAAATCCAGAAAAAATGAAAATACAGATTATAGCTCAATAATAGCTTTTTACTCATCTTAGCTAGACATTATTTAATATTATCTAGAAAGCAAGCAAATCTAACAAAAAACAAATATAAAGTTACGGTGTCTGCTGAAAGTTTCTTGGTTTTCTGAGGTTTATGGTTCCCATAAGGTTTCAAATACTTGAAATCACACCCTTGTAGGCTCTCTATTTTACAATTTGACAGTTTAGATTACTTGTCTTATCACTGTTTGTAGCAGACCGCTTTAATCTTATATGTTTTGCAAAACATAATAGAACATGAAATTTGGCAAAAATGTTCCCCAAGAAGCCAACGTTCCCAAATGGGAACATATGAACAACATGATAGAGAGGAGAGCTTTTGCTCTGGTTTTTTGCATACAGTCTTACATTTTACAGATCTGAAACATATTAACACTGCATTGCTGTAGCACATCTGCATCATATAGCGGACTCTAAAAGGTTAATCTTTTTTTCTGAACAAGTAAACAAGGTTTTGTGAATGCATGCGTTTTTCAGAAACCGCAGAATATTCTTCGAGTTTTTGGGTGTCTTAGCGGAAGTCTAATTTTAATTAGATTCCTACAACTTTCAAGTCATACCTAGGTAACCGATCCTAGTCCCCTCCTTTTATGTCTTAACGATGCGTAATTCCAAGTAAATTCGTCCTTTATGTTCCATTAATGCATTTTTCTTATCTGGTACCCTATTTTTAATTGGCATGATTTGAATAAATCAATCAGTAAATACATACGGTAACATGCCACAATCATGACAGCAGTCCAAGAACGCGGAAAACGATATTGTTCTGCGCATCAGCAATACCTTTCTCAGACAAAACAATCTCACCTTATTAAAAAAGATCAAATGATTTCAGCGTAAACGCAACACAACTACTGGGTGTAACGAACACTTAAAATCAGATTCGTAATTGTGACCTTACATGGAACACATTGAATGAAAAGATTGAGCCTTTGCAACGCTCTGAAACTAAAGTTAATTTTTAGTGTAAACTTTACACAACTACTAGGTTTGAAGGAAACATATAGTCGGATCCGTAATCATGGCCTCACGGAACATATTTCGGAGAAGAATTGACGTTTTGCAACACTCTAGATGTGAAATATTTTTGTAGTGTAAACTTTAATTATCAACAGTAAACGAATAGTGTACACTCCACACAACTGCCGAGTGTATAGAAAACTAACAATCAGTTTCATAATTCCGATATTAAATGCACATTTTGAAAAAACTATGCTTCCGCAAAGCTTTACAACTAAAGTTAATGTTTCAGTGTAGACTTTACACAATCAACTAGTGTAATGTAGATATTAGTCGAATTCATAATGCTGATATTGCACTGATTCAACGATTGTTATGCATGAAAAAATAACTCTGCACAATGGTTTTAGGGCAAAAAAACATTGGATGTAAACCACTTTGCACCACTGTTGAGTTTGAAAAAGGCGCCCAACTGATGTATGAAGTTTGATCCCTGGCACATTTTCTGACTTTTGATCATGTCCAAACTGATAAGCGGAGAAGTTGACAGGAAAAAACAAGACAGAAACACGTTCAACACACACAATTTCTGACTTTGTACCTCCCAAAAGCTCAATATTGGCGTAAATAAACATAATTGGTGGTGACGTATTCCCCTTAGAAAGTACTTTATTTTCATTCTATCCGACTTATCTCGATTTCTAAACGGAGAAGTTGGCAGTTGGCGAACAATAAGAACAACAACGTATTTTTCCGCCATCCACCACATTGTAAATTTAAAAATCTGAACCTTAGTCCTCATTGAGTTTAAAGAACTTCGGTTTGGGCCAGTATGTAGCCTTCGAATTGTAGTGCTTGTGAGTGGAAAACTTTTGTTCTGCAAAATATTTCACATATGACCAATCAATATATCGAAAAAACGTGTGTTTCGCACACTTCTGATTACGAACTTTACACCTCCATAAGTACCTCAATATTAAATTTTTCCAAACGCAATTCAGTGCGCCGTGTAGCTCTTAGGACGTACTTTAATTTTATTTTATTCAATTAAACCAGACTTATAACCTTATTTACAGAGAAATCCCAGAAAAAATCTATTTTCACACAATCCACTAGTGTGTGAAGTTTGAACCCATAGAAATAAGTCCGTATTGAGTATAAAAAGGTTTGCTGGTAGGCTAAAAGTAGCCCTTAACCCTCCGTCTACCTTGTCCTATGCCAGAGGCATAATGAAACACATTTGTGGCATTTTTCCTGTTCTACCTTATCCATATGTCCAAAACTTTGTCTAGCCTCGCTTTGGCTTCAGTTACACCGTTTTTAATGGTTTAGCTCGAAGAGGAGTTATAGAGTAGTAAGAAATAGGCATTTTTCGGCCTATTTACAGTGATATCACAAAAACTCAAGATGGGAAAATAAGGCTCTAATAAGAAAATTTAGTGGTTTATTCCTTTCCAGCTCTTAAAATGCAATCCCTGAATGTGTTTAACACAACAGAAATCTACTTTTGCTTGTTTTTGCACAATGTCCAACAGGTGGCCCACTCTTATGCATTGTAATAGTTTTTTAATCATACCTCTTTCAAAAATGGTTTTCACATATAATAACATACATATTCAGAAAGAGCATAAAAAACTGCACTAAATGAAAGTAATAGCTGTCAGGGAATGTTAAGAAGGAATAGCTTAATATGCACTAGGAGTTTATGCATGATGGTGCACTTCGACAGCAAAAACATGATGGTAAACGGAGGGTTAAGTCGTAGTCCATTTCTGCATGAATAAATTTTTTCGGACTCATGATTGGATTTGTTGGCAGAAAAAAACAGGGCAAAATGAGTCTTTCACCCTCAGATTCTTTACACTCTTTATACTGCAACTCTATAAATAAGTTACTTTCAAAAAAATGAAAAAGTACCTTCTAGCTCAATTTATTGTCTTTACTTTAAAATAAACCAGACTAAACAGAATGCAAAACCGAGCTGGTTAAGTCGTGAGACCACACCTGGGCGTAGGGGGTTAGGGGTTATGCATCATTCTTCCCCCGAAAAACCAAAATACCCCCCCCCCAGAAAAAAAATACCCCCAAAATTTAATTTTAAATTTTTTTTTCGTTTTTTCGCAATTTTTTGATACCAATTTATAGTGCTCAATGAGAAACGTCGAAAAATTGTGTTTTTTAGCCATACCACCATTTTTAAGGCCATTTTTTGACCTTTGAAAAATCTTGGACCCTTTCCCCCTCAGAATTTTCTTGCTGCCCACGTATGCGTGAGACTCCCAAAATTTAAAACGCTATGTTATAACGTCACAATAAAACTTTACACACGCTATACATATCGGGTGGGAGTGTAAAAAAAATTTAAAAACTGACGGCATCGAATTTTTTATTACCTATTTTAAAAAACCGCACAATACAGAAGTGTCTCAGTGTTGCTGCAGGGGGTTGACATATTAAGGGTATTAAGGGTATTTAAGTATATTATATTTAGGTAGGCGCAAAGGCGCTACCTATGATATAACGTAAACTTTGTTTTCTTTTACAATGCTTGACTTGCAATAGAATGTCCGTAAGTTCAATTATGTAGATACAAACATGAAAAACCAATGGCCGATCAAGGCGATCCTTACAAAAGGAATAAAAATCGACATAGGATTTCAGGAGAAAGTAGTCTAAATGTACTAAAACTGACTGTTTTTTTAAGTCTAGGCTAAAATTCTGAGGTCTACAAACTTAAAAATGGAAGACCGATGTAGCAAATATGAGCGAGAAATTTGTTTATACAACCTTCTTTAAGTCAATTTCTTTTTAGATCATAAAAAACCGCAAAAGACAGAAAATACATTTTTTACGCGCATGAAATTAAGATCCTTGTTTATAAAGATGAATGTATTAAAGTCTAGGGTCTGTATTTTTATGTGAAAATAAACGTCTGCAATTAATTTCTTATGTGCGTCGCATAAGGGTCATATGGGCTGGACCAAAAAACTAAGCGTCTGAAAGGGCCTACAATTTTCAGAGGTGAAGATAATTAAAAAATGGATCATTAGATAGTGAAGAGATCACTTTAGACGCATATCCTTGATTCAGTAAATTGGAAAGAAAAAATCGTTAATAAAATTTTAAAAAATTTAATACCTAGACTTGTTGGGAACTTTATGTCCTTGTGATCCTATTCCTCAGACCATGTCATGCTTATGCGCGTAAAATAAGCTGCTTATGTTTTTGACAATGAATTAAGCGAGCAGATGGGACACCATACAAACTATGGCTCTAATCTTTTTAGAGGGGGACATAGCTAATTTTAGGAGAGAGGCCAAACTTGGGTGGGGATCATAGGTGCAGAGCATAGCCGATCTTGCACAGGGAGGAGGTCAGCGGATCTGGAGCGGTCAAGAATTATGGTTTTTCGGGCTAAAATGAACTCAAAAACTGGTATAAGCGCTAAAATAGCGTCAAAACCACGTTAATATACAGTTTCCGGTTAATTTGAAGCACTCTTGAAGAAAATTTTGAATTTTTTTTCGTTTTTGGACTTCGTTTAACCTCTTTTCCCATCAAATTTTCCATTTTTCTATTCTAAGAGGTCAGGCAGGATCCCCCTCCCCACACCCCCCTCCCGCCCCTCTCGTGCATGTCTGGCAGGCATCCCTCATCCCCTGTTGCATGCAAGGACGAAAATCAGTTACTCTCCGTTTTATTAAAGCTGAACGGGAACTCATCAGACGCCGCTACGATATAGGAAATCAACTACGAAGTTCGATATCGGGGCAAAATATCTTAGGTTGGTAGAGAAAGAAAATTCCGTTCATATGAACACCTGACATTCTTGCCTTATTTCATTTGATTTCGGCACTGTTCCTAAATTTATAATTTATCTTAACGAAGCTTTTGGATCTTCTAATTACTTAAATAGTGCTGAATATAATCAACACAAGTAGCATAGGGCATTACCCTAGCACACAATGCCTAAGCATATACAATGCTAAAGCATATACAGTGTTAAAGCATGCACGAATGCTGGGTATAAGTGTATGACGTGCACAGTTCCCCAAAACTATGAACAGCGTACAGGCCCGCAGGTGCAGTATGTGCGCACTTATAATAAATAATATAATAGTTTATGTTGTCTTGTTGTATTTATCTGTTTAAAGCTAAATTATTTTGAGCTTTTCCCCTAATTGGTATGCACACAAAAAAGGCAATTATGCAATAGTCCCTATACCCTGATTACGAAAATGAAAATCAAATTCGCTTTTTCCACTCTGATATCTAGCTCGCTGTGTAGTTTGTGAAATGTGATATACTTAAATGGTTCACCTATCACTTCGTTACTTACTCTCAGAATTTGGCGACGCCGCTAATTGGCGAACGCTTTGCGCTGTAGAGCGAGAGCTCTGAGGATCCAAAACCCGGCAAACTAATGCTTAAAACCGGAAAAAATTTGGTAGGGCCTAAGGTGATCAAGTAGTCAAGTACTCTTACTTGAATTAAGACGTACTGCACCTGCAGGCCTGTGAACTGTTCACAGTTCTTGGGCCTGTTATACAATAATACCCCAATGCTGACTATACACCTATATGTTTGAGTGTTGTACATGCTTGAGTGTTGCTTGCTGGTGTCCATGTATGCCTACAGGGATTAAGCTTATGCTTATGCTAAATAGCATCACATAAAGCTTGTTTATTTGGGGAGAAAACCACGTGTTTTTGGCAAGCCGGCCACAGCCTGTATAGCCAGTGTGCTTTTGTTAATACACACAGTAAGTGTGTGTACCGATATTATGCATACCTCAGAGATCACCAACTGTGCGTACTTATATTACATGTAACTAAGAGACCAGAGCACAACTACTTATACCTCAAATCCACTGGGGGTACTTAACGCACATTACATGTTATTGTAAGTATTATGTATTAGACCGGTTGTGTGTAGTACATATAGCTACTTTGTACCTTCTTAATTAGGCGTCCTGTGCGATTAATGGCTGTAGCCATAGTATGACCGGATCTAGTAGAAAGCTTATATAGTGCTTAAGCATATGCAGCATTGATATGCATACCAATAACCTAGTGTGTTTGTGTTTTGAAGGATGCATGACTCTGTCACCTGTTGTCCTATGTCCTACGGGTCGGTAGTAGCAACAGAGGCCAGTATATTACATGCTTATGCACAATGTGCACACCACGCACATACACACATGCGCGTGTGCGCGCGCGCACACACACACACACACACACACACACACACACACACACACACACACACGTGTATGCACACACACATACACACATGCACACAGGCGTGCACACATGCTCATATGCATCCTGTGCGCTTAGTGACTGTAATAAATCTAATTAATCTACAGTAAGACAGTATGACCTTGCAGGCACCGCACATTAGGTACAATTATTGTACATGTACCCAACCACCTACATTAATCTACACAAATGTACCTATATATGAACGCGGACTGACATAACGTCGATTTACAAACCAATTTGTCTAATTTATACAGCCAGGTAGGATGACTACATTTCGAGTCTTTCTTGTTAATGTGACCAAATCTGTCAATCCTTTAGTAAAACCAATGTTTGAATTAATAATAATTTTTATCATATTTTCAAATTTTTAATTAAGGAAAAAATACAGATGGGAGAAAACTCATGTAAAATTTTTACTAATACAAATGTGTGCACAGATGGAGACATGATATCATAGCAAAGTGCATATGATGTAAAAAAAGTTTTATTGTTCTAAACTTTTGTATAAATCTTGATGGTATTGCCAAACCCCAACTTTACTTTTATTAGCTTATAAAAAATGTGCTTGCACTGTGTGGCACTGTGTAAGCACACAAACAGCTGTGCAGCTCAAAAATAACACATTTTGATCAATATGTTACACATTTTAATAAATATGTTACACATGTAGGTTTTTATTCGATCACAGCAATTTTTACTATATGATGCTTCATTCTTCTCTTTATTATCTTCTTGCAATTCTGTTATTCCATCAAATGGAAGATCAGAATTTTCAGTAATAATTTTTTTGAATAAATGACTTCTGGAATTCCATGCCATATTCAAAGCTTCCTTTCCCCTAAATTTAGGTTTTGACTCATAGTAAGAATGCTGTCAAAATCAATTTTGATTCTAGATCACTAGCACTACATGATTTTTTCCCAGAAATCCAATGCTTTATAATTTTATGGCACCTCAATAAAAACACGCTAAATTATGGTGGGTTGGTCAATTTTGCAATGCAATCTGGTATATTTTCTATAAGTTGTAAAACATTGTCTATCATTGTGCGCCAAAAATAATTTTTCCAATCGCTTTTAAATTCTGGCTCATCGTCACAGTCAGGAAAATTATCATCCAATAATTTTTCACTCTGACCTTCTTTATATTCTTTATCATCTTGATTTTCCTCTGATCTTATATTTTCATCATCTTTGACATCAATAGTTTTTGTATTCATTGAAGGATGTCATAAAAGCTGGTCTGTCTTTAGCGCAGAAAAAATTCAAACTTGCTCACACAGTGGCTAATAAACGTTAGGACAATAGCCTCCTTACTGAAACTGTGTCTAGCATCAAAACATAAACACTAAGGTTTGAGCGCAAAAGAGGGAAATACAAAATACGCATTTAAAATATAACAATTTATGAGGTTGTTTGGTAAGCCTTTATTAGGTTAAGAAAATATCAGTCCCTACTTTTTGTATGGTTTTTCACATAAAACATTTTGCTAGATCCATGCACATGATTTATCAAAATGTGTGATTTTTGAGCTGCACATGTGTATGTGTGCTTTCACTGTGTCACGCAGTGCAAACACATTTTTCATAAGCTGCTAAATGTACAGCATGCGTTCGACAATACCATTAAGATTTGTCCAACAGTTTAGAACAATGAAACTTCATCTGCATTCTTTCCTTAATTAAAAATTTAAAATGTGATGGAAAATTACAAATTCAAATATTGTTTTACTAAAGGATTCCCAGTTTTAGCCACATTAACAAGAAAAAGTTAGATTGTATTCACTCGATCTGGCCATACAAATTAGACAAATTGGTTTTTAAAGCCATAAATTTAATTGACGTTACGTATAGTTTGCATTCACAGGTAGTTACATTCATGTAGATCAATGTAAATGGGTAGGTACATAGTGCATATTCTGTGGTGCCTGCAAGGTTATACTGTCTTACTGTAGATTTATTACTCATTAAAGCCCGGACAGACAAGTGCAATCACCTGCAACTTGCAACTAGAAACCCACACATGGCCGTCTAAGTTGCAGTGGTTGCAATGGATTGCACCCGTGTGAACGGCATTGCAACAGCGTGCAACTAGCCCTTTTGGTCGCAAGGCATTGCAGCGGACGGAATGAATCGTGTTCATTTTTTATGTCTGCAACCAAGCGCAATTCTCATTAATATTCAGATTTTGCTTGCAAGGAACGCATATAAATGAGGACGACGCTCGTTTTTTGCACTCGTCGGTACTGCACAGTGCATATATATGTACAAGCATGTCATATGCACACTGCTTAACGTTGAAACTTAGTAGGTAAAATCGAAATTTCTGAAGTGTCCTGATCTTACAAAGTTCTCTGATTTTAAAGTTTAGAAGGAACATTTAAATAAATCTTTGTTAGCAATGGAGAATAATGGTTGTGAAGTCAGAAACTTTTTTAAAAGAATGACGATTCAAAAGGCAAAATTTAGACATTTCATGTCTACAAATATAATATCTTATCCAAATATGCGTCTCAGCTTCGATTTTAATTTATCATCAAAATATAATATGTCGTTTAAAGTACAGCTAGCGCCTTAGAATTCATTCTGCATGTTTTTAGCAGGCTTCAAGCAGTAGTTACGCCTGCTTGCAAAATTTGGTTGCAAGATTTAGATTTATGCCATGTGAACGGCTGCAATCACTTAAACCTAGACGACTGCGACCTAGTTGTGGGTTTCAAGTTGCAGATGATTGCACCCACGTGAACCGGGCTTAAGCGCACAGGATACATATGAGCATGTGTGCGCGCCTATGTGCATGTGTGTGTGCACATGTTTGTATGCGTTTCTGGTGTGTGCACACTATACATAAGCATGTAATGTACTGGCCTCTATTGCTACTGCCAATCCATAGAACGACTGGCGACACAGCCATGCATCCTTTAAGCACACTTACACACACTAGGTTATTGGTGTATATATCAATGCTGCATATGCTTAAGCACTGTATAAGCTTTCTACTAGTTCAGACAACCGGTCGAATAATACCTAATACTTACAATAACCTGTAATGTGTGTTAAGTACCACCAGGCAATTATAGGTATACTGTAGCTGTGCACTGGTCTCTTAGCTACATGTAATATAAGTATGCACAGTTGGTGGTCTCTGAAGTATACTTAATATCAGTATGCACACTTACTGTGTTTAGTAAGTAAAGCCTACTACTATACAGACTGTGGCCAGCTTGCCAAAAAGAGGTGGTTTTCCCACAGATAAACAAGGTTTATGTGATACTATTTAGAATAAGTGATAAGCAAGGCATAAACTTTATTACTGCAGGCATACAGGGAACCAAGCAAGCAACACTTATGCAAATACAGAACTCAAACATATAGATGTATTCTCACCATTGGTGCATGCTTAATCAATGTAAATGCTTAAGCATTGTATATGCTTAAGCATTGCGTACTAGAGTCATGCCCTTGACTATTAACACATGACGTCACATATCATGCCTCAATAGTTAGAAATTTTTGGTGAGCGTGGATGGGCGTCTACTTTTGGCCCAAAATGAGAAAAGTCGATTGGAAATATGGCCTAAAATGCAAAGTCTTGCCAAAAACTGGCGTCGGATAAAAAATCTCAATATTTGGGAGAAAGGGATTGAGGATTGCTTAATCAATGTGTCGAGAATAAGCATTTGCATGTTAAACGCATGGCTTCTTAAAATATCAGTTATCTAATTTCTTTACATTCTCAAAACTTCGCAGTCCATGCTTTCTCTTGAGACGCATTTATTATAAGCAATAGTTTGTGGTCAAATATCAATAGTGTGTTCTATTGTCAAAGCCTAAAATGCAAATTTATTGAGATAAGAGGAGAAATGCTTTAAAAATTTAATCCTTATGAAGAAAACATGGTTTTGTATTTTCCAAATCCAAAAATTCCCAAGGGATTCCGCAGGAACAATTTTCAGACCTCGTCGCTTGAAACATTTTCTATGGAACACTTTCTGATGCAATATTTTTACTTTACTCCGAGAAAAAGATGCATTTTTGTAATAACACCTAGTAAATTACCTACTCGTAATTTAACAATGTAAGACAACGAGGCAAGATGTGATTTTCATTTAAGATAACAATACAGTCGCTGAAGAATTCTCGAATTCGGATAAAAGTAAGGTAATTTCTCTCGTTTACATGTATTTTGCATTTTCCGGCGTGCTTTCCCTATAAGATTTCATTTTCTGTGTGTGTATTAGAATCATTATACATTTTATTTCTTTTTACATATGTTTTGTGAAATTTTTATTATTCTATATTTGAACAAGTTTGTATTTTACACATTTTTGTGAAATTTCCAAGTTTTCATGTGTTTGTCAAAAAAATTTTCTTGTCAGAACTTTTTTTGCACATTTGCCAATTTTTTTAAGGTTTTATCAGACTTTTTCAAACGTCCTTTTATTCGATTTTTCCGATGTTGGATCTTGGATTATAAATTTTTTGAATTATAAATAAAAAAATTATAAGTTATTATAAAATATAAACAAATTATAAATAAATTTTCTGAATGAAATTTCTAGTTTCTTATATCTAATTTTCTGCATTGCTAAAAAATATCTGTAATTCGGCGCCATATCGCGTTTTATGCGATATCGACTTTATTATAGCTAGACCCAGAAGCAAAAAGCATGGCTGATTGAAAGGCCAGCTTTGTAGTCATTAAAAATTGATTTATATGTTTTAAATTGCACTAAAACTACCTTAGATAACTTTTTGGCGGCGATATTATGATGACGAAGGATGTCAATTTCTATAATATTCAGAAATAAATTTGACAAAGTTTTTGCTCGATATTCTTGTATAGAGAGAGAAAGTATCCTTATACTTCTCAGAAAAACCGAAACAAGCTCTAAATTTTAATATTTAAGTCTTTCTCGTTTTATTTACAGACATCTGTGTCTCAGGCATAGTGACTATGCTATTTAAAGGTCATTGATTTTCCAAAAATCGGCGCATAATACTGTGAGCTGAGATTTAGACAAAAGTTGGCGCAAAGCAACTAAAATTTAATTTTTTTTCATTTTAAAACTGACTTCCTTTTCGAACCATTTCCCTCCAAAAACTTTTTCATAAGAAAAACAACCTTTGGTGGGTTTGTATTGCTCCAGCTGTATAAATTTTTGAATGAGTGACCGAATTGTTATTCGAACAATGCTTTTCTGTGTCGGCAAGAAAATCAAAAAGGTGCTGGTATCCGTCGCAATAAGCTCTAAAAATTTTAGAAGTTAAACGATAAATAAGAGTTTGATAGAATTGCTCGTTTGAATTGCCAATGAATTGCCCACAATAGTCAATCGTGGTAAATCTGGATTTCCGCTCTAGGCTTACAATCAAGAAACCGTGAATAAATTATGAAATTACAAAAAATGTAATAATTATATTAATTGGAATTTAAGCGCTATACATTCTCAAAATTATTATTTGCATTGAACTCTGCAGACTCATTGTCCCGAAAAATTTCGGTTCCCTTACTTGCTGAAATGTATGAAATAAATAGTTTTAGCGATCTAATCGCTGAAAAAGATCAGTTTTCCGGTGATTGTGTCATATCCTCATTTTTTGACTAATTTTTACAGTAATTTTCCTAATTTGTTAGAAATTTTCCCAAAATTTCTATGCATTTTTTCTGCTAGAAAGGGCGAGCATCATCAGTCAAGTGCAAAAAATTGCTTTTTTCCACGCTTACCCATTATTTCAAACGGACATTTTTCAAGCAATTTTTGGGGCTGATCTGTCCCTTCTCACACTGTACGTTTAGGTTAGCCATGAATTTAATGCTGATAACGTGTGGGTATGTGCGTTAAATTGAAAAAAACGTGGAAAAATAGGCATGTAGAATATTTTCAATGCGAAATCCCTATAAATGAATTATTCAAGTGCCGAGTATGAAAAATATCACATTTAGATAATGATTCGGATTTTGAAGAAATGGCCGTACCGCTGAAGAACGGTATGTCGTTAAAGCAAGTGATTTATGTGCTTATAAGGAAAGAAATTCGTATTTACTAATTTTATGACCTAAAAAATTTTATTCTTTGGAATAGTCTTTTTCTAAATATCACCTCACTTAAATCTAATTTATGCACAATCAAAGCTTAGATTAAATATTTTTGAAAAATTTCTTTGATAATGCATAAAATATGAAAATGGAATAAGATAAAGAAGCATGAGGAAATTTTTTTTTCGGAAATAAAACATTTATAAAAATGAAAATGAAAGATATTAAATTAATAAGACAAAAATTAAATGCTGTGGACCCAAATAAAATTTTCAAAAATATTCAAAAGTGTTACGTATTTTTTCAAATTTGAATATTATTCCAATAATTTTTCGATCAGCTACCAGACAAGAACGACTAAGAGCAACCGAAGTGTTTTTCAAGCGATGGCTATCGTCGTTGAATCGGACGGAAAATACGAAGTATGTCATCAGTACATTATGCCAAGGGGGCCTTGTTGACCGCAAAGGGGCCCAGAATGGCTGGTCCTTGGGAATAACAAGAAAGAGTAGCCAACATGGCCTCAAAATGAGTATAAATGATATAGCCTTGAAACTTTTTTAGCTCTAAAAAATTCGAAAAACTTTTAAAACTTCAAAACTACATTTCCTGGTTTGCTTTCATGTACTTTTGAGGAAATTTTTATTTTTGTCCATTTTTAACTTTTAACCTGTCTTATTTTCCCCGAAAAATTATCGGTCTTCCCCGTATAGTCCCATTTGTTCTCGTGTCCCACCTGTTCGCGCATTCCACTTGTTCGCCTAATGGTATAATATGTAAATTAATCAATGCAGAAAATGTCAGTTGTTCATGTGTCCAGCCTCTTCGAATGTTCCATCTCTTCCCATATCTCTTCGCATGTGCTATAGTGTATTTATGTGTGTACACCTGGTATTTGGTTGTAGGTCTTGTAAGAAGCTGCAGCTGTTTCACATAAGCTTGTGTCTTTTACTTATAAATTTTCATCAGCCCAAAGTAAACAGTTATCTGAGATAATGCTACAGACGCGCGACCAATTTTGGCTTAGTCCTCGAAAATTCATAATTAAAGCTGCTAGCATATTTGAAGCTGATCACGAATATTGTTCAAAAGAAGATTTAGAAATTTAGCAAAGCCGAATCACATCGTTTTCATTATGAACGGCAAAATTCGTATTGAAAGGCTTACTATACCTGAGCCAAATGATAATATGACATGATTATATGCATTTAAAAATCAGCAATCGAAGAGCTCTCAGAAACATGAACTCGTATTTTTGGGTCAGATACTACAGTAAAAAACTTATTATAAGCCTTCAAACACAAAGTGGTTGAGGACCACTAAAAAAATACTTCATACCTATTAGGTTTGTTGAGCTAATCGCAGGAACCACTGCTCCAATTTAAAAAAAGACTGTTTCAGATGGGAAAACTTTACGCGCATCTATTTTGCCAAAAAGATTAAAATTTCTCATTACTCTAGCCTGTCACATTGAAAAATAGCAAAAACTGGCTTAGGCTCACATTTACTTCCTACTATAGGTGTAAGCTCGATAGCAGCAAAATAGTTGCGTCTTTAGATGGACTATCTTGTGCGATAAACGCAGTTAAACAAGATTCGCTCGTTCTTCCGGTCTGCTTAACAAGAGTTCGTGTCATGGGGGCAGCCATATTGAAAAAATAATACTATAAGCTGTAGCTGTCTACCTATTTCACATAAGTTGATGATTAAGAACATTTTGAAAAGCGCAAAGAATGTGCTTTCACTTGTTTGTTTGATTTGGATAAGTAGAAAATAAGTGCTATCCGGCTGCAATTTCAGTTACTGTAATGAATGAAGTGCATTTTTAACATATTATGATTTATAAATCTAAAGTCCTTCAGGATAGTCAGAATTTTTTACTGTAAATAGACAGGAAATCGAATGCTCTTTTCAATGTGATATGTTTTGGACATGGCTTCTTGTATTTTTTTGACCTTGGTATTTCAATCAGAAAAATCGTTAATGGTACACTGAAAACGACGGGGTATCAGGTGGGAATTAAAGCCTGAACTTCAAAATTTTATTCATATAAAATGGCCTGAGATTCGTTTAAGTGCAAAAGTCTCTTAAACCCAAAGTTCTTCAATATACAGTTTTTTCCTTCGTCTGAACCAGGCCTCGAAAGTCTCACATTATTTCAAGAGTGATTCGAACGCAATCTAGGAAATTAAACTCCTGAACCTTCCTAAGAATATTTTATCTCAATGCGTTTTAAGCACTACGATTATTCAAAATTTTCTTCTCATGAGTAAGCGAATACATCGGCTTTAAGTTAAATTTCCGCGTGAAATTTCCCTTTTTTCGTTCCGAAATTTGATGCTGACGTCTTTTTATTTGTTACAGATATCCAAGAATAAACTGTAATACGTCATTCTAAAGATAATTTTATACTGTATCATATATATAATCTGTTTAGATAAATAGATAAAATTATCGCTTTGATAACTATGATATTAAATACAAAATTATACGTTTAACAACCGAAAATTTAATCCGAATGAATGAATTTCTCAAAGATAACTGTCTTTGTGATGAGACAGAAAACATTTTAATATTAGGGAGGGAAAATCAGGTGGGATTTTCGAAGAGGTGGGATGCACAAACAGGTGACCTACACGTGGGTGTGAAGGGTTTGGGAGTATGCATCCCTTCAGAAACCACCATAATCCGCCCCAAAGTATTAATTTTTGAAAATTTTTTTGTTTTTTTCGCAATTTTTTGATGCTAATGGATAGTTCTCGATGAGAAACGTTGAAAATGGTGTTTTTTAGCCATACCACTATTTTTAACCCTTTAGTGGCCAACGTTCCCAATCGGGAACATATTTTCAAAATTTTGTTGCAAAACAACTACTCATCTAATTTAAATAAGACTTGTTTTGGATGAGTAACAAGATGTTTGTCTATCCTGTGAGAGCAATTGCAAAACTTAAGTATGAGTAAATGTTATGCTACACTGTCGTAAGTTAGAAAAAATAGCAAAAGTTTGTCATATTTAGAAATTTGCATATTGTCAATCGACATACAAAATTTTTCAGCCAAATGTCATGCAGTCATGTTTGCAGAGGTTTTCTGACCATTTTGTAATGTTATTCAATTTTATTTAATTGGTCATCAAAAGTTATGGTTAAATTTATGTTGATGTTCCCGTTTGGGAACGTTGGCTCCTAGGAGTGCAAAAATATTTAATTCCTGGAAAGAGAACAAAATCTATGGGGCAGCATATGTAACCTTGGCTATGCTCTTTAGTGACCTCGCATGCATTCCTTCAATTTTCTAGAGCTCTACAAGCATTCTGGTATGACTCCAATGCACATATTCAAAACATTAAATGCAGGTTTATGGGATTCTTTACTTGATTCTATGTGTTACGATTACACAACAATGTAGCTCTTGATCTCTAGCGGTTTTAAGACAAAAATTCAAGTGTTTCTGTGAATAATTTTAGGTGCTTTTGCAGAAATTACCTGCTCTGCCCTACTTTGCTTTATTTTTTTACTAAAACTTACAGAGCCATGAATCTCTAGAGGCTTAGAGACAAATTTTCTTGAATTCATGCGCAATATCATGTGTTTTTGATCTGTAGAATTTGCACTGTACTTTATCAAACTTTATATAACTACTGATTTCTAACATTTTTTAATAGCTCGGAAGCATGCTAGCAACATAACTAAACTTTGTATGTAAGTTTATTGGACTATCGATAACAACTGCGGATAGATAAATGTCCAAATGAGTAAACGTATGATATTATGACTTACTTTTATTCACTGTAAAATTTTAATTTTTGAAAATTGAATGAAATTGCCAAATTATCTATATTACACCCCGACTTCCTGTTATTTCCCGAATCTTGATTCATGGCTTCTAATTTTTAGTAAACCGAAAGATTTCGATGCAGTGTAAATAGCTCTGAAATCACGGGCATTAGTTCAACAGCGTAGAACTGAGAAAACCAATAAATTTTGAAAAATCCAGAAAAAACGAAAATACAGATTACAGCTCAATAATAGTTTTTTACACGTCTTAGCTAGACATTATTTTATGTTAGCTTGAAAGCAAGCGAATCTAACAACAAACAAATATAAAGTTACGGTGTCTACTGAGAGTTTCTTGGTTTTCTGAGGTTTAAGGTTCCCATAAGGTTTCAAATACTCGAAACCACACCCTTGTAGGCTCTCTATTTGACAATTTGACAGTTTAGATTACTTGTGTTATCAATGTTTGTAGCAGATCGCTTTAATCTCATATGTTTTGCAAAACATAACAGAACATGAAATTTGGCAAAATTGTTCCCCAAGAAGCCAACGTTCCCAAATGGGAACATATGAACAACATGATAGAGAGGAGAGCTGTTGCTCTGGTTTTTTGCATACAGTCTTACATTTAACAGATTTGAAATATGTCAAGATTGCATTGCTGTAGCACATCTGCATCATAGAGCGGACTCTAAAAGGTTAAGGCCATTTTTTGGCCTTTAAAAAGTTTTGCAACCCATTCCCCAGAATTTCGGTGCTGCCCACCTATAAGTGGGACGCGCGAAATGGTGGGATGTGCGAAGGTGGGACGCTAGATCAGGTGAAACGCTTGAAAACGTGGGACGCGCGTACAAGTGGGACACAATCGTCTTCCTATTCTAGAGTCTAACTAGACCTCACTATCATACGTGGGCAGCAATAAAATTCTGGGGGGTTCAAGATTTTTCAAACGTCAAAAAATGGTCCTAAAAATGATGGCATGGCGAAAAAACACCATTTTCGACCTTTCTCATCGAGCACTATCAATCGAGATCGAAAAATTACGGAAAAAACGAAAAAATTTTCAAAAATTGAATTCTGGAGGTTTTTGATTTGGGGAGGGAGGTATTTTGATTTCTCGGGAAGCAGCTCCATACCCCCTCCCCCAAATCCCTCCCACGCCCAGGTGTGCTCACCATACCCCCTCCAACGTGCATGTGTGATTGTGAGTTTAGTATTTTCGATAGCATATTCAGTAGTTCATTGATACCTTACAAAGTTAAGAGTTTAATAGTTAATAGCTTGAAAAAGTTGTTAATTACAATCAATGCGCCACTAGTTCACAAAAATGATTATAAAAAGCTGATATTTATTTTGTAATATTTCTTCATAGTTGTGCTTTGATTATTTTATTTTAACGATCTAGATAATATTACATTGCTGAGCGGACATTTATTAGCCTAATTGCATTCGTAGCCACCGCACCTGGGCGTAGGGGAAGGATTAGGGGGTATGCACCCTCCCCCGTCAGAAATAAAAATACCCTTCTAGAAATCGGAATAACCCCAGAATTCAATTTTTAAATTGTTTTTTTTCGGAATTTTTGATGCCAATGGATACTGCTCGATGAGAAACGTTAAAAAATGGTGTTTTTTCACCATACCACCATTTTTAAAGCCATTTTTTGACCTTTGAAAAATCTTGCACCCCTCCCCCAGAATTTTGGTGCAGTCTACGTATGCTAGCTACTGATCGGGGTATGTTCCTGACTTTTACGCATTAGAATTGCCCATTTGCTGACGGTGCACTATCTTTAACTTTACGCGAAATCTGTCCATTCCGAGAAATTAAATGACGCAAAACCATGCATGGGCGGGCAACAACCAAATTCTGTCTTGTTGGTCTGGTGGGGCGAAATCGCAAAAAAAATTATTTGGGAGGTCCATATTCCAAGGGTTTAAACTTGCTCTTCCCATTTGTGTGTTGAAAGTGATCAGTCGTAATGTAATCGCCCACCTGAATCAAAATAGTGAAAAAATCAATATAACGTGAATATAAAAAATTTGGCAACTTTTTATAATGAAGTCTTCGTTAAAAATAAATTTACCAGAAAATCGCACAGTTATAAGCATAAAACACTTTTAATGCGAAGAAGAATGATATCAGCTTGTTCCTGATAACAACATTAATGATACAAGACAATTAGACAATCTAAGCATTTTCGAAGATTACACTTTACAAAATAGTTATAATTATAAATAATAATGATGACCTATAAATAATAAATATTTGCTAGAATTTGCAAAAAATAGCAAAACAAAACTATGTTTTCAAATGTTTATCAATCCGACACTTGAGCGTAGCGTAAGCTTTGAAGTCCACGCTCATCCTTATGCTCGTCGTAATCAATTTCTAGAGCTTGTTAACTAGCATAATCAAGCAATCAAATTAGCACATTCTGTTGACAAATTTGATCGTAAAATTGACTTGATCTCATCCAATTTGTAATACACTGTCTTTAATCAGCGCGAAAGAAATTCTGGACACTCTAATCAGCAGAAGTAGTATAATCTATAAAAAGGTTAGCAGGCAAAAGCGTTTCGAGCAGACATAGGACGGGGTCTGGGGATCGAAACTCCCCTGAATCTGGCGGACCCATTAAATCGATAGATTTCCAGAAATAAATTTTTGCTGCTATTTTTTGCAATTTAACCCCATCGTACCCTGAGAACTGTTTTGCTGCCCTTGCATGGTCTTAAGCGTTCCAAAATCTAAAATGCCCCAGAATTGCTTCATTCATCAAGTTTTCAACATTTCTACAACATCCGTAATTTTTTGGACATCAGACCCCAGTGAGGCTCTGCCCATGTACGCTCATGCAGTGCTGTACGAGTATTGTCAAGTTTCCCCATAGTTGTGTTTCGTTTTTTTCTTTATAGCAGCACGGGAACAAATATCATGAATGGAATGCATGCAGCGAATCGTACGAGATGACTAAATTTATATTGCAACACTGTGATTTGGTCGATAATATATGATGTCGAATTTGATGACTCTTTGACCCATTAGTTTGTCAATAAAAGCGAATAATAGTATTATATGACAGAAGTTACGTTTGTCTTACACGTTGTGAATCTAGGAATAGCTTTTTCCTTAGAAATTAATGAGGCGGAAGAGTTCAATTAGGAAGTATATAAGATTTAGTATTCAAAGGTCAAGGTGAAGCATAAGAGTCACAAAGAAACCAAAAACTCAAGAATTGGGACTCAAGAAAACTTCCTCGGTAAATTTTTACGGGACTAGAACTGAAAATATTTTTTTATCTTGCTTGCAATCATTCTAAATCCCTTCTCATACGAGTAAGAAAATAAAGACAAGAAAATTTATTTTCTTTGCATTACTCACTTGATTAAGTTTGAGGCGATAAACTTGCGAGGATCATTTGCTCCTTTTCATCAAAACATCAAATAATAAAGAATAAAATACGAAAAAGTAAAACTGGCAAATCAAGGGATAATCTGATGCCTATAAATTGAAAATTTAGCAGAGAATATGCAAAAATGCAGCTTGAATTTTAAAAATTACTAAATGTGAGACTTTAAAGAATACAAATAATAATGGACATGAAAAATAGAAAATAAAAGCAATAAACGCACGACTCAAGTCACTAACTGATGGGTAAATGGCGAGAGAAGTGCGACGGAAAATGGCCGATATGCAAAAGCCATTATCCAAAGCACTGAGCGATCTGATAAAATATTAAATACCAGTATTTATATTAAGAATTTAAATGCATTATTCCAATAAAAATAGGTTGGCGCACCGATAATGTTGATCGAAAAAGGGGAAAAGATATATCATAGGTAGCGCGTTAGCGCGGACATTTACATAATAAGCTTGGGTACCCCCAACATATTAAACCCCTACAGCAATAACGGGACACATCTGGGAAACGCGTTTTGTTAAACAATGGATCATAAAAGACTTGATGGAGCTTTTTGTTTTTTTGTTTACAGTCAATACCGAGTTTGTGATGAGTATGTAATGTTTTGGCGTAAAGTGATAAGATAGAGCGAATTTGGAGATTTTTTGCATGACTTGTGAACAACTTTGTATTAATGCCTCAAAAAATTTAATTGTTTCAAATCGTAGAGGAAGGAGAGCTCCAGATGTAACCTTTTCTTTTTGAAATTCGCATGAGTTCTCGAATGGGAGTGTACAGAGTGTGAAAATCAGGGGGTTGAAAAAGCACATTTAGGTCGAGTTTTTGCTTGTTCATTTCTGCCAACAACTCCAGTTATGAGTCCGAAGAAATTTATTCTCATAGAAATGTACTACGGCTTAAGGGCTACTTTCTGCTTAACAGCAAACTTTTATACACCCAATACGGAGCTAGATCTATGGGTTTAAACTTTAAACTCTTGTGGATGGTGTAATAAACAGATTTTGTCGAAAATTTCTCTGCTAATTTCTGTGCTCATAAGTCGAGATAAATTAAATAGTAGCGAAATAAAGACATTTCTAAGGGTTACACGTTGCAACAGACCGCGCTCAAGAAAACGCAAAATTAAGTCATTTATAGGGAGTAAATTTTAAAATCAGAGGTGTAAAATAGGGCGAAAATGCACATTTTCTTCAGTATTCTAATTGATAATTGATAAATATCACAAATATTTGGCGTAACAGAAGTTTTCCACGTACAAACGTACTACGAGGCTTCAGCACAGGTGGGCGGGTCCAAACTTGCTCCCTGGGGGTGGAGCCAGGTAGCAAGGGATGCGTGCCTGGACGTGCTCCAACCTGCACGGACCTGCCAGTTTTAGGGAAAGGGGTCTCCCGGGAAACTATGTAGCAGTGTAAAGTTAATTATTTGTTTTATTTATATTTTAGGCTGCGTCGAAATATATGTAAAGATAAGACCTGTTGAACGGTCGGATACGTGCAGATGCGCAACCGACTTAAGCCACTTGGTGGCGAACTAAGACCCGACTTTTACTTTATAAGTTTTCTAGTATTGCTTCAAAAACGACAGGATTGTAAATAAATTTTTTATATAATAAAGCGCAATATTCTTTTGGCTCAATGCTGCAATTATCCCATTAACAGAGCATTGACGTTATGTAAGACAATACATTCACTAGTACGCAGCGAAAAATGATGAACAGCTCTTTAGTCATTTTCAACGAGTTTCATCCTATACTCTACGTCTAGGTTACTGGCACGTAGCTGGCCGTCCTATTTTGCGGGGACCAACATTAATTTTTTTGGGGGGGCTAAACCCAAAAAGGCCAAAAATAACACAAAATAACGTTTAAAAGATCATGTTTTTCCTATTTTTCTGAATTTTGGGGATCCGACCACACGTGGGCGCGGGAGGGGGGGGGTATGCATCCCTCAGAAGTTGAACTACCCCCCCCAGAAATCAAAATACCCCCCAGGGGCCAATTCATTTCCACTTGGAATTCCAAGTCCCAAGTTCCAAGTCTTGGAAAAACGTGAAATTTTCCAAGTCCTAGTTTATTTGCTCCGTCATTTTCCAAGTCCTTGAAATTCCAAGTTCCAAGTTCCTAGTCTTGGAAAACCGGCTTTTTTCCAAGTTGTGATTTATTTGCAGCTCGGTTTTCCAAGTTCCAAGACTTGGAATTTCCAAGTGTTTTTCCCAAGTAAAAGTGCATTTTTCCAAGTGTCGATTCATTTGCTTCTGAATTTTTTGACTTGGATTCCAAGTCTTGGAAATTTTACTTGGAAAATAGCATTATTTTTCCCCAGTCGATTTTTAGTTGGAAAAATTTTTCCAAGCGCGTCAAGTCGATCTTATACATATTATTTGGCGTTAATGAATAATCAAAAATCAATAATAATAATAATAATAATAATAATAATAATAATAATAATAATAATAATAATAATAATAATAATAATAATGATAACAATAATGAATAAAAGTAATAATAATTATTATTATAATATATTAATAAATAAATCTTATGTTTTTCAAATTTATCGGAATATGTGACATTTAAAAATCTAAATAAATCATTATGCGAGTGTAATTATTTTTTCAATAAGTAAAAAGGATAAATTTGAGAAATTATGATCACTAACGGCCAAAAATCATCGCAAATTACATAAACAGCCAAACATTTTTGCCCCCTCCCCCTTAAATCCGCCCTGCTTTAAATATACGTACAAAAAATCTTATAAAACAGTCTAAACATTTAGAATTATTTCATTTCCGATTTAACTGAATAGCTTTTCACATCTCAAGATCGTGTTAGATGCCGCTTGCAAAGCAAATTCGTACTCTCTTGCATGTTGCAGAAAATTGACTAGATCAGTATAAGTTGCTCTTTAAAAAATTATCAGCAATTTCTAAATAAGACTAATTTTCTAAAAATCTATAGTACAAATATTGCAAAGTCGAGAAATTTAAATTCTTTTGAATTGCATTATTTAGATTTCATAATATCAATATTAATAATGATAAAAAATAATAAAAATAATCAGGAAAATAATAATTACGACAATCATAATGAAAAAATTGTTCTACGAGTCAAGCAAGACTGTTCCATTATTTTGAAGAATGCTACTCAAGATGAGTAAAAAATAAACGATTCTGTCAAATATGCAACCTTATAATGCTAAGTTGCAGTACATACGCGCAATACATTGGATAATCGTGCATAAATAGGCATACAACAATGACTTGCAGGCGTCGCGCAAGATATAATGTAGGTACATAAATGTATATGTGCTACTACATTGCAAGAATTAGATGGAGTTCTCCTTTGTTCTCATTTATTGTGATGAATATCTGAAAACAACTTTTTTAAATCCAACAATCATGCAATTTCCAACAAATCAAGGAGGCTAAATAGTAGAGTATTTTGTGTTTTCAGCTTATTTCTACGTACTTCTGAGTACAACTCTACACCGGATCCACTTTGATGATTCTTGTCGAACTTCCGTAATGTAGCTTTCCGCAGATCTTGCCAGCATTCATCACGAAGTTTACTCCACGATTTTTCTGAATATTTCGTTAATCCTCGCGATAGCGTTTCTCTTTGCACTTCTTTGCACGCTGCTTATTTGTCTTTATTCGTTAATTTTACAGAAAATGCCCAAAAATTACGTCTCTTCTTTCCTCAATTGCCTTAAACGCTACTTGTTCGCGCGTTTTATCGTTCGGTGGTTTTCGGCACGACATTTTTAGCGCAGTGTTTGCAAACACAATGACATTCCACCAAAAACAGCGTTTTCACGAGAGACGCGCGTGTGACACTCCTTATTGCTTTTATCGTACCTTAACTCGCGCGCAGCGCATTGTGAACAGATTTATGTTAATTAGACTTGGAAATTTTTATCCGAGCCCGACTTGGAAATTCCAAGTGCTTGGAAAGAGCAAAAAGACAGACACTTGGAAACTTGGAAAATTTACTTGGAGACTTGGAGAAAAAACGACATTTTTCCAAGTTGAAAAATGCTAATGACTTGGAACTTTTATTTGAGCAAATGAACTGACACTTAGAAACTTGGAAATTCCAAGTCTTGGAAACTTGGAACTTGGGACTTGGATTTCCGAGTGGAAATGAATTGGCCCCAGAATTGAATTTTTTCGCTTTATTTGGCGATTTTTTGATGCCATTGGATAGTGCTTGATGAGAAACGTCGAAAAATGGTGTTTTTTTCGCCAAACGACCACTTTTAAGACCATTTTTGACCTTTGAAAATTAAGTCACCCCCTCCAGAAATTTTTTCACCCCCTTCCCCCCCAAGAATTTCGGTGCTTCCCACCTTTGGGTCCGACCCCCGTTCCCACAGAGATAAGTGCCTGCTAGTTTTGGCCAAAAATATTCATCTATACTTTAGAAAAATGCATCAAGTGTATGACAATATGGTCATAAAGTTTTTGACTGTGATCCATATTTTTGATTTTTTCATTTGCTCATTATTATTATTTATAGCATTATGCTCAAAGGTGACAAGTTTTCGTGAAAATATTTCTCAAGCTTCGCGCACAAAATTTTCAAGTTTCGGCCTTTTTTCTGCATGTCCATGGCTAAAAGTCCCAAAAAGGCGTAGTAGGCGAAATTTCGTTTTTTAGGTTGATTTTGCAGTACCTCCTTCGACAAAATCTTAATATGCGGCGCATGAATGGAATCGGCGTCGATTTCTAATGGTTGGCTTGTAAATTTAATTCCGGCTCCGAAGATTCGGCTTTTAAATTATCGTGAAGAGCGTCTTCGAAATTTAAATGCAGCTTTTCATTGATATAATTTTTAAGTAATTATAAAGCACGATTCGTCGCTTATCGTCGAAAATCCATAATTCCTTAAATTTAATTTAAGTCAAAAACAGCAATAACAAAAAGGTGTACGTACACATTCGAATACTATGAGTAATTAATGCGGTTCTCGTCCAAAATAAAACAATTACTACCAAATAAGTTGAGGTAAAAGTGCTTTTGTAAATGATTATTGAATTGGCGACGTGATAGAATAGTTGGCATAGTTAACTAAGAAATAAGATCGAACTAAGCTAGGACGACTAATTCTTAATTCTCAGTTCCCAATTCTACTTCTTTATTCAGAAATTTAGTTCGGAAAAGAACTTTGTCAACTTTCCATTGAACATAGTTCTTTATTTAGTTCTTCAATTTCCGCGTTTCGCAAGTGATGAAAGCCATCCATTTGATGCCTATGATGACAACAAAGTACATAACCACCTTACTTACTTTTGTGGTAGATTATAAAACCTGATTTTGTTGCCTCCTTGGCCTTTTTAGCAATATATGTATGTAGGTACGTGTTAATCCTGACTAATGCCTCTTTTAGCTTGTTCGTTTCTTCCCATAAAAAGACGTACATACTAGATACTTACGCTTATAGATACCTCTTTCGACCTGTGAATGTTTACGCTTAACTATGTATGCTTGTAGGTTTGTAAAAATAAATAATTAAGTCATTTCGTTGCTGCTTCGATTCTTCCTCGACAGACTGAGCCGCTCCCAAAACCGAATGCGAATGTAGCACTACTGATTCGTTACTCAGATTTATAAGACAAACAACGAATATATGCGCAGATGACTTGAAAAGTGAATTAGCGCCAATAATGAGTGAGAGGGCTCAAAAGCATAAATCTCTGCCTCATGCTCATCCAAAAATTTGGCCGTTGCTGGTACGAAAATTTGAGAACTTGGAGGCAAAGTCGTTTTTCAGCAATTCTGACTACCGGAAAAGTTGAAATCGAAGTCATTTTAGCATCTTCGACGGCTCCTGCCAGATTCTCAAGAAACCAATTTATTGTTTCATTCTGAATTTTATTAGCGTGCGTCCAAAATAAGTGTATATCCTATCCCACGAAGCTTACAATATTTCTTATGAACGTTTATCAAGCCCCTATTTAATTTATGCGCGAAGAAATCTGTTCCCAAAATAAAGTTGCCCGATAAGTCACCTCTAGTGATGTAAAAGATCTAGAATTTCAACCAGATCCAGATCCAGATAAAGATCGGGTTCAGATTTTCTCGTAGATCCAGATTCAGATCAGAAAACAAACACATTCAGATCCAGATCGTTTTGTCAGATCAAAATTTAAAAAGATCCAGATTCAGATCCAGATCCAGATAATAATATTTTTTGTGCAGTGATTTGTATCGCTAAAACGGAGGTTGTAAAGCGCCCAAGCCCACGTGGATTGGGGGGTCTTGGGTGGTGGGACTAATACAAAAGCCCTCCAGAGGGGTCTGGGGCAGAGCCGAGGAAAATTTGCATTTAAGAGCTTTCACATGAAAATGAAATCAGTAAAAATCGTCTAAAAAGTAAAAGCTCACAAGTGGCATGAGTAAACCAAAAGAGAGTGAGTCTGCTTCTTGCAAAAACGACATTAATCCAAATTATGAATGCAATTTGTTTTGAAACACTTCTGCTAAAATTATAATTACTCTTGAATACTTATAATACTGTTTGAAAGTTCCTTTCTGTCTCAGAGAACAATTTTAATCAACAATATAGATAACAACAGTTTAAAACAAAAAATAATTGAAATAATTAACATTTTACGCCATGTAAATAGGTATTTTTGTAATCATATGAAAAATCAGCCGTGTTTCCAAGTTTGTTGACATAAGCCTCGATAAAGATTATGCAGGCACACAAAAAAATTCAAAAATTTTTTTTCATTCTCAAAATATTTTCCAGAAACTGGCTTCCGGGCAGTGAGTTTGTTGTTTCTGGACAAAGAAACTCCTAATTAGTTTAAATTAGTCAGTTTCGCCCAATTTCCTGATGTTACTGCCTTCACTTTAGCCAATTTTGTGGTGTGTACATATACCAAAAACACAAAAATCGGTAATTTTCGCATCCACAAAGACCCGAAAACCCAGCTCGTGCCAACTATGCTGATGGTAGTTGAGGTTGAAGTGTACAGCAAGGGAAACAGTTTAAGTAAGCATGAGTGAGAAGTCAACAAAATTAAGGCATGAAAAATGTAAAAATTATTACAACAGCTTTACTGGACAACTTTATAAACAAAGCGGCATTAAATTTTCACAGGAACGTATGTCTGGATTTTGGAAACATTGTGGTTAAACAGGACAAACAAATGCTTCTTTTGATAGCATGTAAGAAAGAAAGGGTGTATTATTTCAGGGGGATATCACTGTCAATTAACACAAACGATACATTACCTAACAACACAAAATGCAATACTATGAAGAAACCTGCTTAATTTTAATTCAAAAAAGAAACACGCTATCGAAATTCATGAAAAATGACAGCTGCACCTAAAAACAAGGGATAAAAATGGCCCATGGGCACTAAATATATTGTTCTTCGACGTTTCTTGATGTTGCGCTTCCACTGGAACAACTTTTTCAACTAAAATTTTTCGGACAAAAATTCAAAATTTCCCTATTTTCAGGCAAAAAAGTCTCTCAAAGGTCAATTCTGATGATCATTTATGTGAAAAAACAACCTTCAATACATTTTTTATCACTGAAGTTACTTTTCTGCAGAGCTTTAAAAATTTTTTATAGAACCAAAAAATTATGGGGGGTCATCATCACTTTTTGGCTATTCTAGGGGGTCAGCATGAATCCGGGGGAAGGTCAAACCATCAGCAGACCCCCCAACCCCACGTGCATGTAAGGCTACAACTACTTAGATAACCTACCTACAGTAAATTGCAACACAGAAAGAATACCATTGCGCAAAAATAACTTTCTGATCTGTTAAAGCAGATATAACTTGACTAAACAGATCCAGATCCAGTTAAAGATCGGGTTCTGATTTTCAGGCAGATACAGATCCATATCAGATAACCAGATCAGAAGATAACCATATCCAGATCCAGAATGCGCTTAATCAATTATATCACACATATTACGGTCATACTTAGAATTACTGTCCCTCGTTATTGGACTAGGAGCTGAGGTCTGAAATGCAGGCTGACCGAAGCTTTGTGATAAACTTTTATGCATATTTTCTGAATTCGAACACCTCGCCTGATTAGAACAATCAAAATTTCTAATTTTGATTAGTTTCGACTCGATTTTCAGCACGATTTTGATTTTTACGCCATTTTTACCGACAATCAGCAGTAGATTGACGATAAGGTTGATGTTCATCGCACCACAGCTGGCAATATTGGCGGTAATTGGACTGGAAATTTATCCGAGGCCGAAACTCTCGATAAAAATTATGATTGAACGACTGAGGAGCTAAATCACGAGAATTTCGATCCGAAAAATGTGTTCTACCAAAAGTAAAACGAGTAACCTAATGGAAACCTGAATTTCGATTCTCATAATCCCTAACGTTATTATACAACGATTTCTGCCTATTTTGATTCATTTTCTGCTCTGGGGCCTATTCCTGTGCACTTGGAATTCCAAGTTCCAAGTTCCAAGTCTCGGAAATTATGTTTTTTCTAAGTAAATCTGTTCCTATGAGTTCAAAGTTTACAAGACTTGTAATTCGAACTTCCAAGTACCAAGTCTTGGAATCCAAGTAAATGTGTTCCTAAGCTTTCCGAAGTTCCAAGTTACAAGACTTGAAATTCCAATTACTTTTTCTAAGTAAATCACCGGCTATCCAAGTACTTATTCCTATGCTGCACTTGGAATCCAAAGAAGGAATATATCCTTGGAAAAAGAAGATATTTTTCTCCAAGAGGTTAGTCGTTTGGAAGAAATAGTACCTTTTTTCCGAGTGGTTAGATAGTTGGGAAAATCAATGTATTGTCGTTTTTAAGTGAGAATGAGCGACTCTGAGAGTTCTGCTGACGAGACAGTGCCTGTTACACGGAATTTTAAAGAGCGTTTGAATTCTAACCTGCCGCCCCTAATCAAGTTCAACTGCTCATTAAGAGAATCGGTCAATATTTTGAAATACACGGGAATAGGCGAATTGATTTAATAGTTGATAAAAATTCTTATTGGATTGCAATGCTTAGCCAGCAATACTTTCTATTATGCAATCGGAGATATGCATGGTATGCACCGGTTTACGCGATTTTGAAAGGGATTATTAGTAATGAATCACTTGGAAAATTTCAAATTGCATAATTTTTAATTATTTCAAGTTATAATGTCATTTAATTTTAAATTGATCGGTTTGATAAATGATTTTTGTAATCGGTAAAGGTTTTTGCATTATGCAACCAGTCTTCTAGGTCATCTTTATTTTTTTGCGTCGAGACAAGTACATTTGTTCCATAATGGCAAAAAATAATCTTATATATCTAATAACTTATATCTAATAACTTTTAATATCTAATATTTTTCTACGGATATTTATGATTTTTTCTCATTCCTTTTAAACTCCCCGTTATTTACGTACATTTTAGGCATTGCAAAATCAATGGTTTGCAGAATTTTACATGAATTTGTCGACGTAGTAATTCATCACCTTTTTCACGAAATTACCAAGTTTACTGAAAGCAAGGAGGAATGTTAAAAATTATATACGGATTTTTAAAAACTTAAAAATATCCATGTACCGTTTGTGTGTGGTGCAATAGACGGGACTTTGATCGGAATCATTGCGCTTAAAGTAGACGAACGCCATTTCGCTGATCGTCATGGAAATCATACGATCAATGTCATGGCTGAATGCCACGCGAGTAGTTAACCGTGTCTCCCTGGCATCAATGTTATAACACATACCGTGCTTAAGGATAGGCAACTCTGAAGGATGCATAATGATTAAGGATAGGCTAATGATATAGCATATACAGTGCTTAAGGATAGGCGGGCGAGCCTAGACTTGCACCCTGGCTTTTTCCTAGGGTGCAATGGTTAAGGATAGGCAATGTTATAAGATAACCTATGCTTAAGCATAGGCGGGTGAGCCCAGACTTGCACCCTGGCTTTTTCCCAGGGTGCAATGGTTAAGGATAGGCAATGATGAAGGATATGAAGGGGAAGGGGGACCCATCCAGACCTGTCAGGGGGTCCTCGGGAAATGGAGTTTCAAGGGAAACTGAAAAATTATTGATTTTTTAGGGCAAAGGTACTCTTAAGCCTAGGGGATGGTGCCCCCAAGCCTGGGCAGCGTTCCCATAAGCCTAAGCAATTCTGTGGAGGTGGTCTAAAGGTCGCCAATGCCTACCCGTAGGGAGGGGAGGTGCCACAAGAAGAGCAGTCCTAGGAAATGTTCCCGGGAAACTTTGATTATTGATTGATTTTATCGATTTTTTAGTAAGTCATGAACCAGCGGTCGGATAGGGCTCAAATTTGCAGAGTATGTTGAGTATATGTTAGGTATCCTATGTACAAACTTTTAGCGCGCAACCTACAGTATACCAGCATCAATTTAAACTTTTGCATATAGGAACGTAAATCAAGAACCAATAGCCGGATTCTGTTCAAATTTTCAGGATATGATGTATATAGGCGAGGCATGCTATGCGCAGAATTTTAGCACGCAGCCTACAGTATACCAATTTATTTTACACTTGGCAATATTTTGTTTTTAAGCACAATATAGCAGAGTATGTGCTCATCAATTGATCCTTCATGACAGTATGCAAAATATTGCTTTGCTCGGCTTACTGCAGCTTGGGCATTTTAATTCTTGAGTACTATGCAACAAAGTATATGCTCGTCAATCGATCGTTCGTGAAAATATGCAGAATATTCTTTTGCTAGGTCATTGAAATTTTGCCACAGATTAGCTAGAGTGTGTATGTCTCAGAGAGTGCAACATTGTTTGATGAGGCGAGAAAAGTTGTTGAAAGCCTCTGCATCGTATTGCATTAAACTTTGTTTGTACTCGGCCTTGAGCAGGGGCCAAAAGTAGTTGCCTAAAGCAAAGGTAGATCCATTGTCTAGGCGAAGCAGGTGCATTAGGAAATGATTTTAAATTTTTTGTCCTTGATCCATGTTTACAATATTTGATAAAAGGTGATGTTTAGGGCCTACTGACGTCTGAAATGCAATTTAATGATAGTTTTGCCAAATTCAAAAGGCACAGATTTATCCTGGTCGCTTTTAATGTCCATTTCAACAGTATTGAATGCTTTCTTGAGTACAGGTATATAATGGAGGCTAATGTACGAATGATTTACAATATCCATGCATTTTCCTTCAATATTGACAACCTGCAGAAGTGGCGCAAAAATATTGCCAACTATTTGAGGCTCAACTATATCGCAATACACGTAAAAATTATGCATACCACCTAGCATATCAGGAGGATGATGGGCAGCTATAGTTAATTCTTGTGTGACAGTATAATATATACTAGAAGCGACTGTTCAATAAGTAAGAGTTTTGAAAAAATGAGCTTGCTAAGCGAGAGTTGTAAACAAAGAGAAACTCAAAGTTTAAAACATATCATTAAATTATGAAGAGAATAATAAAAGATTTTAAACTATAAGAAAATGAAAGAGGTGGGATTTAAGCAAATTAAAACAAATTTAGAGGATATGATGAAACATTATTGTTGAGAATAGGACGATCACGTGCTATGTATAATGACTCCTTGATTAAAAGATCAAAAGAGTTGGATGCTCGACTAATAACCTTGAAGCAATCTGATGTATTTAAATGATTGCTATTTGAGATATGTTTGTGAATAGCAGATAAGCTATCACCCTAAATTGGCTTTCCTGTAGCAAATGAGATGCCAGTATGCTCTGCAATTCTACTCCCAAAATGTCTAATATGAAGTTCACATTTGAAACTGAATGTGACAAGAAATTAAATTTCCTCGATCTTCTTGTTGAAAGGAAGTCCGATGATATTGTGACATCATCATATCAGAAACCTACATTTTCTGCCCTTTATGCCAAATTGTCTAGCTTCATTCCTTTTGCCTATAAAGTTGGTTTAATAAAGACACTTGTGAGTCGCATTTATATGATCTGTAACTCATATCAGACTTTTGTCTCTGATATTGACAAGCTGAAGCAGACTCTAGTGCAAAATGAGTATCCCCTTGGCTTGATTGATAAGGTCATATCCGACTTTATGACAAAGGTTTATAATAAAAGTGATGAAATAAAAATTGGGTGTGATAAATTATGCTATTCTCTTGTTTTGCCTTACACTGGTGTGCATGGCTACAATGTACGCAGCAGAATTCTAAAGCTTATATCTACATTTTACCCTCAGATTAAAGTTTTTTTTGCCGACATTTTGGGAGTAGAATTGCAGAGCATACTGGCATCTCATTTGCTACAGGAAAGCCAATTCAGGGTGATAGCTTATCTGCTATTCACAAACATATCTCAAATAGCAATCATTTAAATACATCAGATTGCTTCAAGGTTATTAGTCGAGCATCCAACTCTTTTGATCTTTTAATCAAGGAGTCATTATACATAGCACGTGATCGTCCTATTCTCAACAATAATGTTTCATCATATCCTCTAAATTTGTTTTAATTTGCTTAAATCCCACCTCTTTCATTTTCTTATAGTTTAAAATCTTTTATTATTCTCTTCATAATTTAATGATATGTTTTAAACTTTGAGTTTCTCTTTGTTTACAACTCTCGCTTAGCAAGCTCATAATTTATACTACTGAGTTGGCTTTCTATGAATCCCAGCATGTACATTAAATGTGTAGTTAATTTTAAGCTTCGAACGTGTTCAGTGTTAAGTTTCAGATTACAGCATTATTTATTATCATCATACTGCAAGCTTATATGTTCCGTGTAGTCATATTTTTCGTTCTGACTCACCATTTTTAATCCCTCGCTGATTGTTTTAACGAGATCGTGTGTACTTTCATTTCTGGCTCGGGTATGAGCATCTTTATTCGTACATTATTTTTAAAATCGTAAAATTGTATCATATTCTGATCCTCGGCAACATTGTGCCACGTATTTGCGTAGACTATTTCAGCCAGACCAACTTCCCAACTTTGTGAAGAATTCTGCGGGAACAATTGTCAGAATATTTTTTATGGGTTATTTTCTGATCAGAAATATTCGATTTAGCAAAAGTATGCATCTTTCTATTTAAAAATAAGTAATTGGAAATTTATATTTTAGGTAACAATACAGTCGGGCATGAATTCAAGACTTCGGACGAAATCAAACAAATAATTTTCAAACTTCGCCCCTTTTATTGAACTTAAAATTTTAAAACTTTTATTAAACTTTTTATTTTTTCAATAAACTTCGCCCCTTTTATTTGAGTTAAACCTAGAGGCAAAGAGTAAGACTGGTTTGTGGCCTTCATAACGTTGATCCAGACTTCAAGGGTAGCACGAAAATTATCTAAAATGACTCTCTGCGATGATTTTACGATAGCAAGCTTTAGATTTCTATCAATTTTTGAACTAAATTATGTTGTATTTCTCGCTCGATATTTTTTATCAGTAGCGGGTCTAATATTTTCGTATGGGGAGTATCCTTATTGTTCTTGAAACAGCCAAAACAAGTTCTAAAAATTTGATATTGAAGTGATTTCTTTTATACTTAAACGTCATTTAAGCGTTTGTTTAAAATTAAAAATTCTCAAAACTTTGCAAGGTGTAGGTCATTGATTTTCCGAAAATCAGCGCAAAACACTGGGTAGTTCTGAGATTTAGGAATAAGTTGGAGCAAAGCGCTTTAAATTTTTTTTTAGTAAATTCTATTTTAAGTCATTTCTCATCCAAACTTTTTTCCATAAAAATAAGCTGTTGCGGACTCGTTTTGCTTCAGCTAAAATTGTTTTATTGAATCACAAATCGTTCTAGCTCAAACAATGCCTCTGTATCGGCAAGAAAATCAAAAGAAGTTACTAATATCATCCTGTGCGATGCGCTTAAAAAAATTTTGGAAATTAAACGATGAATGACAGTCTAAAATTATTGAATAATTTATATCTATCTTTTGCCAAACATTGGGCCAATGAGCCCTTTTGCCCAGTGGCGTATCTAGGATTTCCCTATGGAGGGCGGTATACTAACTTTTCTAAAAACAGTCAAAAACAGGTCTAAAAATTTGTTCTTAACGCGCGAAATAACGTTGTTTTCGGTGGTTTAAATTGTATACTTTTACATATAATCACTTTTGACGCAATATTTTTTCTAAAACTTTCAACATTTTCGTCAATTTTGTGCGAAAAATCATCACATTTCTTTGACTTCAAGAAAAATCTGGCGCGAAGCAACGGAAAATTTATGAAATTAGAGCGAATAGACGTCTAGAAGCATGATTTACTGCTCGATTTCTTGCGTTTATAGTATTTGATGTTAAACATCGAAAACTTAAATCGAAAATAGAAGAAAACTATGCAAAAATAGCTGTTTGTGCTGTTAAAATTGTTGCCAAAGCTACATGAACAGAAAATGACTTCCAGGTCGCCAAGAAAGTAAATAAATGTCATTAATAGGTATTATCCGGTGCGTAGCGCCGGGAAACTTTGAGAAATTATGATCACTGACGGCCAAAAATCATTGCAAATCGCATATCCATTCTTTATCTCGCCGAATATTTTTTGCAAATGGGAGGGGCTACCGCCCCCCTTAAATCCGCTCCTGCTTTTGCGTTGTTTTTTTGTATTGTCATTCAGTAGTCAATCATAAGACTTTTCCGGTGCAATTTTCGGGCTAAGCTAATAATTATGAAAGTACAAATAAATTATATAATTACTAAATGTATAATAATTATATCAATTGGAATTTGTGCTCATGTATTCTTCTGAATATTACTATCCACCAATTGCTGCAGACTCAACTTTCCCGAACTTTTCGGTTCTCCGAGTCGACGAAAATCAATGATTTAAACCCTTCAGGCGATATTTTTCGCTCAAGAAGATTGATTTTGCAATACACCGTGTCATATAATCATTTTTTGACTAATTGTTGTAGTCAATTTATTCAAATTTGTTCGGAATTTTCACGGTATTGTTACGCGTTTTTTGTTTTCTAAGAAAGGACGAGCGTCGTCAGACACGTGCAAAAATTAGTTTTTTGACGTGTACTTATCGTTTTAAAGTTCAAAAGGACACTTTTTAATTATAGTTCGGGACTGAAATGTACCTAAAATCTCGTGCTTTACATATAGGTTAGCCAATTAGCTAATGCTAAAAACATGTAGGTATATGCGTTAAATTAAACAAAAAAAGATAAAAATAGGCATATAAAAGATTTTTAATGTGAAATGCCCACAAATCAATTATTTTGCTGAATAGCACGAATATCATGTTCAGATTATGATTCGGAATTGGAAGATTTCGCCATACCACAGACGAACGGTTTGTTGTTAAAGCAAGTGATTCATGCGCATATTATAAAACAATAAATACTTATTCAGTAATTTAAATGACCTTTTTGATATCTCGAAAAAATTTGATTCTTTTGAATAAATTTTTTAGATGCTATTTCCCTGAAATCTAAATGTATGCACAAACAAACATTAGATTAGAAAAACTTTTTCATTTCTTTGGTAAATGCATAAGACAGGGAAATCGAATAGATGGTAAATATTAGACAAATAAGTTTTTCAAAAATAAAAGGTTTATAAAAATAAAATATATCAAATAAATGAGGCAAAGAAATGAATAAATACTTTGAACACGAATAAAATTTTCAAAATATTCAAAAGGTTTACGCGTTTAATTTTTCAAATTTGAATATTATCATATTGAATAATTTTTTGATCAGCTACCAGACAAGAACGACTAAATGTATCCGGAGTGTATTTCAAGCTATGGCTCTTGTCGTTGAATGGGATGGAAAATACGAAGTAAGTCATAAGTATATTATGTCAAGGGTTCCTAGTTGACAGTATAGTTGCCCGGAATTACCGGTCTGTGGGTAGAAAGAAAGAGCATATTTTAGCCAATATGGCCTCAAACCGATACCTGGGAGTGGGGAGTTTGGGGGTATGCACCACTCCAGAAACCAAAATACCCCCAGAATTCAATTTTTGAAATTTTTTTGTTTTTTCGCAATTTTTCGATGCCAATGGATAGTCCTCGATGAGGAACGTTAAAAAATAATGTTTTTAGCCATACCACGATTTTTAAGACCATTTTTTGACCTTTGAAAAATCCTGCACCTCCCCCTGAATTTTGATGCCGCCAACCTATGCTCTAAATGGACATAAATGATAAAGCGTACAAACTTTTTTAATTTTATTAAAAATTTTACAAACTTTATAGACTTTAACACCTAGTTCTTGATTTGCTTTCATATAATTTTAAGGAAAGTTTTTTATTTTTATTTATTTTCGAACTTTTTTCTGTTTCATTTTCCCCGCAAAATTATCCATCTTCCCATTCTAGGGGTACCCAAGCCTCTACCACGTGCTTGTCTGATTGTCAGATCAGTATTTTTGACACAACATTCAGTAGCGCATTGATATCAAATGAAGTTGAGTGTTTAATAGTTAATGGCTCGGAAAAAGTTGTTAATTACAATCAATACGTCACTAGTTGAGCAATAATGATGCTAAATAGCTGTTGTTCATTTCATGTTCCTTATACTTATTATATAATTATTTTACTTCATATTATAAATAATAATACGCAGCTGAGCGGACCACTTATCAGTCTAATTGTCTTAACTACACATTTTCTAATTATATAGTATTTCAAACTTTTCGTTAAATCTGTCCTTGCGAGAAATTAAATGATTTAAAAGCATATATGGGAAACAACCTTATTCTGATAGACGAAATCGTTAAAAGCGCCAGAACTTCGATGGGGGCTTAGATTTTAAGGGTCCAACTCCGCCAACCCACGCCCGCGTCTGGGTTAAAACCGATCAATCCAAAGATGTAGTCGTCCAGCCAAAATTTACAGCTAACAAAACAGAATTAAATATTTACTGATAGCTAACAGTTTGCCAAAGTTTAAGCATTATATCTGGCCTTTCTTCTAATTATCATCTTTCCAAATCAAAAATAATTCGTGTTGCAACTTTCTTCGATGAGTTCGCTGTTAAAAAAAGAATTTACAAGAAAATCGTGCAGTTGAAAGCATAAAAATCTTGTTTATGCGAAAAAGAACGATATCGGGTTTTTTATGATCTCTGACGTAGTTAACGATACCAGTCAATCAAACAGCATTAGGTTTTTCGTAGATTACGCTTTTAAAGCGTAAAATGATAAAGATAACAGAATAGCCATGATTTGGAATAATAATGATGACCTAGAAATAATAAAATTTTGCTATAATTCGCTAAAATAGCGGAACAAAACTAGCTTTTCATATTTACCTATTATATTCTCGATCGCAGCCTAACTTTATAAGTCTAAGTGATTAAATTACCGAAAATATGTCGACAAATTTGATCATAAAATTGACTTGATTCCATACGGTTCAAAATAATAAATTATCTTTACTCAGCGTGAAAGAATTTTTCTGGAATCTCTAATAAGGAGAAATTGAAAAATCTTTAGACAGCTTAGCAGGCGAAACCATCCCAAGCCCCCTGAAATCTAAAAAACAGAATTGCCTCATCCGTAAGATTTTCGATGTTTCTATGACATATAAAAAATTATGGACTCCAGCGTACGCGTAAGAGCATGGAAATTGAAGGATTTACCCCAAAAAGTCTTCAAATACTGACTTTTTAGGCGTAAAAGCCATGGATGGACACCTGTCAAAAACAAGGATAAAACATAAAAATTCCAAACTTTGAAACAAATTGAATAAATTGATCAAAACATAGTCAGAAATAAGCACATGACCCGAATCGCTGAAAATTTGACACGTTCGGACCAAATTAGAGATAAGTATAGGGTTTTTAAAAATGTTCATTTTACACGATTTTTTCAGAAAATTGAAAATTATAGGGAGAGTTCAGTCAGGGATCCTTTTGCGGGTGGCCAGTAGCCATTCTACAGGGGTGAAAACCATTCCCAAACCCTTCCTTCCCAGAGTGGACCCCAGACCCCAAAATTTAGGCTCTGCCCATCTACCTACCAAAACACACATTCAACATTATATTGACAAGTTCCCCTCAGGTTATTTTTGGTTTTTTTAGTACCAGCTCGGGATATAACCGAACGAATGCAGTGAATCGCACGAGTTTGTTAAATCGACGTGAATATTCTTACGTTCTGATCGTTTAATAATTATATCCTAAAATTGATGACTCAGTGATTTCAGTGATTTATTGCCAGAGAACTGGCGAATAAAAGTATTGGACGACTGCAGTGTTTCTTCTCTTATAGGTACGCTATGAATCTGAGGAGAACTTTTCCCGTAGAAATTAAGGCAACAAAAAAGTCAGTCCGAAGAGAGGTAACAGAAAACTTAGCCCAGGGTCGGATATGAGGGGCGGAGGCGGCCGCCCCAGCCCCTTATAACTGCGAAATAGTTGGCGGGATAAATAATGGATATGTAATTTGCAATTATTCTTGGGTATCGTAACCATAATTTCTCAAATTTCCCGGCGCTTGGCGCTGGACAATACCTATTAATGGCATTTATTCCCTTTCTTGACGACCTAGCAGCCATTATCTGATCATGGACTAGCTTCCAAAACAATTTCGGCAACAAAAACAGCTATTTCAACAAACATTCATTTTATTTTCAAGCATGACTTTTCGACCTTCCGCGTCAAATGCTGGGATTACTTACAGGAAATCGATCAGGAAAAGCTATTGAACGTCTTCCCGACTAAACTTCACGCGTGTTCCGGCGCTTGGCGCCAAAATTTCGATAAAGTCAAAGAAATTTGATAATAATTTTTTCGCACAAAATTTACGAAACTTTCAAAATTTATCGACAAAATGAGGAAAATCCCAGATTCGCCACCGGTTTCGATCAAAGAAAACTTTTTCGTAAAATGTACGAGGCTAAAATTGAAATCAATTTTTTCCTTCTTTTCCCTTTGGATAGTGGAAATCCCTTCACTTAGAGATTAACACAAAAAACGACTTCCCATGCGTTATGCACGTGACGGTAACGTCTCTGTCCACCGACCTGGATTTTACGAATCAAAGCTGCTGTCCGTTTCACACAACTTTGGGCATGTCTTTAAGAACATACCCGACAAAAAGCTGACAGATTGCGATTATAGCATTGATCTAATACATACTTATCATAATCCGCCGACTAACTCTCGGAGAAAATTTTAAAAATTCATGCCCAAAGTTATTTGAAACAGACAATAAGCTCGGAGGATCACTGAGCACTTGTGGAGCAAAACTTCAGATAATAAAAAACAGGAATATAATTTGAAAAAATAAAATAATTAAATAGATAAAAATACAACAAAAACTGTGCAAAAATTCAGACTCGAATTCAGAAAATAATCAAATTTCGTATTTCGAAACATGCAGATTAAAATGGGCGTAAAAATAAAAGCAACATGGAACTCTCTATGTGAATGGCGAAATAAGTGCGACGGAAAAATGTCGATTTTTCATAGTCCCATCTCATTCCATCATTATTCAGAAATAAATGAGCAAATCACTGAAGAATCTGTGGAAATAATGAATAACATTATTCATAAACGCTTGCTTAGTAGATAATTTTACGGAAAACTACTAAAGATGCCTGCCTGTAGCAGAACTAAATGTGTACTGTATTACAAAACATAATCGAATCAATAAAACAAAAGCGCATTATGATTCACGGTTGGGATCACGAGAAAAAACGGCGAAAAGGGAGGGAACGGCTCATTAAATATGCATCAAGGAAGAATTAAGTGATTTCACGTGCCATGCACTCACTTCCGCGTCTTACTTGCATATTTGTTTTGAGTTGTATTAGCATAAAGCGAAAAAATAAAATCAACTCTTTCATCATAAAAACGTCCAGTCCTGTTCTTAAATCTTTAATACGACAGAAAAATAAGGAGTAATACTGCGTCGCTTGTCTTTGCTATTCTAACGAACTATATTCCGGATTTATGATGAAACGAAGAGAAGTGAAATTTTTTATTTTGTTCTCGTGCATACCCGTCTTTGGCCTGGGAGATGAAAATCTGCAAACTGATGGCGCCCCCAAAATCAACGATGAATGTGACCAGCGTGAGGAGGAAAGAAAAGCAGGAGCAATGGTTGTGCTGAAATGCAATGGTAGCAGATTCGTACCCTCCAGTGAGCTATTTACTACCTTGCAAAGAATTTTTATTTGTGCCCTAAATCTACGCAGCATCGGAATTCTGGATGGTCCTCCGAAGAAATTTTCTCTAAAGAGTGTTCTAAAAGGCTTAAAACGATGTAAGCGTGTGGAAAACGTCATTTTTCGACGTATTTGATGATGATTTTCCAAATGCATAAAAAACGTTTTAAAAAATTGCATTGGAGTATATAATGACAATGGATGAAATATAATGAAAAACAGACTATTCGGTACCGCTAAATTTGTATAATTTGAGCTAAAAAGTTTTTGAACCAAATTATGGTGCGAAACCCTGAAATTTGTGGGATGTTCTTTTAAAAATAAATGAATTATATCGATTTAATTTACCGACTCCGCCCTTTATCTACGTACCAAGCTTAAATTTTTAGAGGCCTTAGTCAAGCCTGGTTGATTTTATTACTCTCATTGCAATGAAAATGCCTTATGCATAACGATATTTGAATTATCATTAGAACTAGGTACAAAAAACAATTTCGAACATATATGAATTGGTTTATCCAATTTGACCGAAAAATACTCTTAAATTTTCGAAATCATGGCACGCCTTACGTCAAACTTGTGTATTCTATAAAGTTTCGTAAAATTTTCCATCTTCGGAGAACTGAAAAATTACGTTAAGAAATGTTTTTAGTTGACTGTCACTTCGCTATCAGATAAGTGATTTAAAGTTTGATCGTACACTTGTAACTCAAAATATTGTCTAATATAATTTTATAATATAATTTCAATATATAATAGAATAATACATTTTTAATATATTGATATATCTGTTCAATATATCTAATATATTTTCTAGAATGCAACCTAGTCGGTTTCGGATCTCGTATTGGTATTAACTTCGATTATTATTTATCGTCAAACCAAATCGCCGATTTTTCAAGTGGAAATTTAACAACAGCAGCTAAGAAATTCGGTAAATTTCGATTCATCAAATGATTCATAAATAAAAAAATATATATTAGACTACAAAATATAATCATTTAACTTATAATCAATATCGGATTTAGGAGAATGGTGGGAAGACGGCGCTCCCCCCCTGACGCCGAAAAATACTGCGCGTAATTTAAACAGAAATAATATATGAAATACATTACACTATATAAAAACAATATACTATAAAAAACAAAAACTATATACCAAAAATATTTACAGTACAAAAACTATATGCTATATAAAACCTATATTATGGAAAAATTGGCTAAGTTTGCATTAATTTTCCGAGATTTTTCGCTTTAGTAAATGCTTATGAATGATAATCACTGACTTTCATAGTTCTCAAAATCCTCATTTTTATATCAGATTAAAGGTTTTTGTGTTTAACAAAGATTTAAAATGTAACTTTTACGATAATTTTTGAGTAAAAGCAGTAATTCAGCAGTTTTATTTGATTTCGTAACTAAATTTCTGAAATTTTCGGAGCTTCACTTAGTATATGCCAATTTTTGCACTACTCGTAATTTGATGGCGGATTTTAGGCTATTCGTATGTGCTTTTGACACCAAATTGTCAAAAATTTTTAACATTTGTATTTTTTTTGAGTTAAAATAATTCTGCTTATCGAAAGATGTCAAAAAAATCGCTACATTAAGCACTATTAGCAAATTCGACTGCCCCATCTCCTGACAGATAATCCTGATTTTTCTACTAATCATATTGCGATTCTGAAAAAACTAATCAATTTCATGCTCTCAAAAGGCAAAAAGCATGGCCTAGAAACTCCGAGAAATTTAAATTTCCTTTGAATTAATAGATTTCTACATTTCCTAAACGAAATTTTTTCTAAATGTTCTAAAACAAACATAATCCGATGCTCATATGCATTTCGAGTACGAAAAAATAATTATTTTTTGCTGTTTACTATTAGTTTCCTAGACTTTATTCCTCTATTCGAGTTAAATATTAAAACGTATTATGTTCTGACCACACATGTACTTACGTGATTCGACGACCCCCCATCCTCCGCCCAGAATAGCTACTGATCCCTGAAAATGGCTGAGACCTTCACAGAATAGCCGATTTTTCGTAAAAATTGTAAATAGTGTTACTTTTTAAGCGTTTTCAGCTCATTTTTGGATCAAAAGCCTCAAATTTTCGGCGCTTCGCGCTATATACATATTTTTTGACCTCATTATTTTCAATTTTCTCAATTTTTTTCGAATTTTTTAGAAATTTTTCATGTTTTTATGTACTAAAAAGGACGAGCATTGTCCGTAATGTCTATAGACAATTTTCGACTTGTATTCGTCGCTTTTTAACCCGAACTAGGCGCTTTTTGAAAAATTTTTGGGCCTGACCTCATTGAATGTCCTGCTCATCCTGAGCATGTATGCTTCTGATATATTTTTTGTAGAAACCTCTTTGTCAGCATTTCATAATTTTATTTGGCAGCTCCGACGTGCAAACACGACGACTGGCTATGCGCTTGTGTCTCAATAAACAAATTTTTGACAAAATACGAGTCAAGCGACGTATATCTCATCCCGATAGCCTTTGGTGTCGTGCATAGGCAGAAAAGTGCGTTATTATTTGAAAAAATTAAGGTGCCACGCATAGTTTTGGAATGTGCTACCCCCATGGGAGAAAAGTTCTCGAATTATTTCGTTTTTTCGCATTTATTTAGGATGCCAATAGATAAAGTTCAATGAAAAATGTCGAAAAATTGTGTACTAATCCAATCGTGAAATTTACGGCACTTTCTGACCTTCAAAATCTTTTTGACCCGAGACCCCTTACAAAATTGATGCTAGGTTAGTCTTAAATTTTTTACCCTTTTATAGGCATAATCCTGGAAATAATTTTGGCAGACAACTTTTAATGATATTTAATGACGACAGCATCGAAAAAAAGCTTTTAAAAAATGCAATGGCAAGGCAATATGTTGAATAAAGTATAATAATAAAAGTACTGTCTAATGTAAAAATTCCCCTATTAAATTTTTTTCAAAATTTATCGATTTATGTATTACATAACAAAAAATTAAGCGCAGTTTTTGGAATAGACTTACCTTCTTTCTTTCTAGCTCTTTATTTTTTCTTAAAAAGATTTTCAAATGATGATTATTATGCCGTTTAATTTATCTTTTGAGTTATAATGCCTTTAATTTAAGATGATCATGTTGCTGCTCCGACACAAAGACTTCCAGCTAGTCAGAGTAGGCCCTTTGCATAATTACTTTTGTTTATTTGTGTTGCTTTTATTTTGGTCTTTACTTACTTAATTGAATCTTTCTTTTAATATTTTCATATCTGTACTTGTATTATACTGAATTTAGATTATTTATTTGTTTCTCATAAAGGATTGATGGTTGAGCCAAAATTGGAAACCGAAAATTTTCAGCAGATCCAGAATTTTTTCATAATTTTTTTTGTTTTGTCAAAACCATTCGATACTAATAAATAAAGCGTGATTAATTGCTCTATCAACACTTTTTTGGCCCTTTCTTGATATTTGAAAAATTTTCCTACCTCTTTACTCCCAAAATTACTCATAAATGTAGAACGCGCTCAAGAAGATATAGTCCACAACTCCCAGGATCCGTCAGACAAGCCGAAATTAAATTTTTGGCAATATTTTACCAACTAGACTCCTGAAATTCGATTGCTGTTCATGCACGGTCCCGATTCATCTACCACACATTCTATATTTATACTAACGCATATTGAGTATTCGCTTTAGATCATTGATTGTTTTGATTGAATTCCAGTGTAAATGTACGTACTTTTGTCCAAAATTCTTGTAGTCTTCCCACATAGACGTAAAAGCCCTGCCCTCCAAAATTCTGGACCCAAAATTCTGGAACTCCGAGAAATTGATTTTAAATTTTTAGAGCCTAGATGTAGAATATCAGAAAATAATGAACGCTTTTGCCCCTGCCCTCAATTTTTCGGCAATCTTTAATCTTCGAGTGTTTTGGACTACTTCGACCACAAAAATTCATTCGCTGCCCCATGCACAATTATTCTAGCTTTATCTTTGACCAGGATCATAGCAAAGCACGATTTCTTTAATTTTGTAAACAATTATGCAAAGGCAGGGCCGAAATTCCATAAAATTACGTTTTAAAAAGTTATAAAAGATCAAAAATGGGCCGAAACAGGAGAAAAAACGTCCGTTCATGTCAAGCACATTCACGACTTTACGAATGTTTTTCTTCTACCCATCATGATGAGATGAAATAATTTATTGTTTCGAAAAATAAGACGCTACCAAATTTTTTGTGGATAACTGTTTTATTACTTCACTGTTTTTCTTTCTTCGTGATCTTTTTTTGAATACTAAACCGAATGTGTGTAGAAAATAAATGTGTAAGTTTTTGTCGAAATTTGACTTCTGTTTTCTGACTTCATTTATCAAAACTACGAGTCGCGCAGATGAAATGAATCATGAAGAAAACGTCTCACTAAACGATAAACTCCTCTGTCCATCAACATAATAGGAGTGACATTTTAATAAAAGAATTCAATAATAATAATAATAATAATAATAATAATAATAATAATAATAATAAAAATAATAATAATAATAATAATAATAATAATAATATTAATAATAATAATAATAATAATAATAATAATAATAATAATAATAATAATAATAATAATAATAATAATAATAATAATAATAATAATAATAATAATATTAATAATAATAATTTTAAGAATAATAATAATAATCTAATAATAATAATAATAATAATAATAATAATAATATATATTATTATTATTATTATTATTATTATTATTATTATTATTATTATTATTAATAATAATACCAATAATACTAATAATAATAATAATAACAATAATAATAATAATAATAATAATAATAATAATAATATTAATAATAATAATAATGATAATAATAATAATAATAATCATATTAATAATATTATAATAATAATAATAATAATAATAATAATAATAATATTAATAATAACGATGATAATAATAATATTATTATTAGTAATATTATTAACAATAATAATAGTAATAACGATAATAATAATAATAATAATAATAGTAATAACGATAATAATAATAATAATAATAATAATAATAATAATAATAATAATAATTATTATTATTATTATTATATTAATAATAATAATAACAATAATAATAATAATAATAATAATAATAATAATAATAATAATAATAATAATAATAATAATAATAATAATAATAATAATAATAATAATAATAATAGTAATAGTAATAATATCAGTAATAATAATAAAATTATTAAAAATAATTATAATAATATTAATAATAGTGAAAATGACAATAATAATAATAAAAATATTAATAATTTTAATAATTATAATAATAATATAAATATTAATAATTTTCTTCATCAACATCCAGTAATAATTAAGGCATGAAAAAAGATTATTACAGTAAAAAGTATTATGTGAATATTCGGGATTTATTTGTCACGGCGAACATTAATTTGTTGCAGGCAGCATAGATGCCGAACGTCTTTATGTGGGAAACTTGCTACGAAAGTCGCTAGAAGAGCAAAGGACATCAGGTAGAGTAAAAAGCAATTATAACCTGCCTGCATTAAATAGTATCAAAGTTTGCTTTTTTGTATAGGATTGCATAAGGAAGATAAAAATATATAAAATTTAATTAAAAATTAATATTCAGAATGATAAGCTTATATAATGCAGAACCTTTATAATCTTGCATGTGTCTTTATAGTGATGCATATGGCAGGTAGATATGGGCTTGAGAAAAGCGTTAAAAATCAGAATCCGCAGAGTCCTATAGTCCCATCATTTTTATGTTTTGTCATACCATTTTTTTTATTTTATCATTTTTATTTGTAGTGTATTATCGGATCATTATTATTTTGTTGACCTAGATATCGGAGCTTGGTGAGCATCGTTTGAAGTTATTTGGTTCAAAAGTTTATTGCCTATTTCTTTTGTTAAAATATACAAATTATGCATAAAACCGCTCTGCTTCTACTCAAGAACAGTGCCGGAATTGGGCGTCGGCAGATTTTCTACGTCAAAAAAATGAAAGTTAAATGTCTTTGCAAAAAAATGAATTTTGGTCTCTCTTATTATTCTATGTCGTATAACAGACAAAACCCGCGAAAAAAAGCAATTCCTACCATGATTTGATTATGAATAATTTAATTTATAGATTCAATGTAATAATGGCAATAAGTATAATATAATTTATTGTTTTGTTATAATTACAACTGTAATTTTGGTACGATTTCTATTGTTTATACCTAGTTTATATAATTTATCTTATTTCAAATTATCTCCATGTATAAATGGCTGCCCTTCGTCCATTTATGAACTAACGTTACGTTTTTTCACTTAAAGACGCTCAATTTTATAGGGGAAAATCTATATCTATAGTTAAAAAAGCTATTACGTTTATTAAAATCTATCTTTAATTTGATGTATTATATCAAAGTCTGCTTTATCATTATCATATCATGTCAAGAATTATAGAATGCGTTGCATATTTTTTCTTAATCAGTTGCGTCGAAGACGAATGCAATCGTGACTGAAATTTTAAGACATAAAGGAAATTTTGACCATCTTCTACAACTTCTACTACTTCTATCAGGTATTTTTTGAATTAAAAAAGCAGAAAAAACCATATCAATATAAAATGCTTGCAAACTGTTTTTCCCGACAAACGTAAATTTACTAGGAAGTTTTGAAGTTCTGCAAAAAAACCACTTTGGGTCTTATGCATACATGTACAGCGTAGCAATTCTGGAGTGGAGTCAGGCCGAGAACTTTTGTAAAAAGTGTCTTTCTGGTTAAAAATGATGGGAACACGTCCAAAACACTGTTTTTTGACGTTTTCAGACTATGCTTATTTGTTCTAGAATATAAAAAACGTGATATAAATCTCAAAAAAAAACTTGAAGAAATTTTGTTAATAGAACAAAATATAGTCAACAAATGTGCATATGGCACGAAGTACCAAAAATTTTGAGATTTTTGAGCCAACAAGGAGCTAAAAACGCCTAAAAAGGCACATTTTTTACAACTTTCACCAACTTTTACAAAATTATCGACAATTCTGGAAATCGCAGCCATTTTGCGGGGGGGGGGGCTCAGTTGCAATTCTGGGGGTCAAACCCCCTCTTCCCAAACCCACCCCCTAGAACACGTCTGGTGTTGTGCCTCTAAGCTATTTTTTCTTTTAATAAATTATATGATATGGTGGTATGGCGAAAAAACACCATTTTTCAAAGTTTCTCATCGGACACTACCCAATGGTATCATAAATTGCGAAAAAAAACGAAAAAAATTTCAAGAAATGAATTTTGGGGGCATTTTGGTTTCTGGGGGGTGCATACCCCCACACCTAGGCATGGTTCTCAGTGTACATGCGTACATACTGCATCGTTAATTTTTCTTTTCGTACTTACTTTTTTATTCTTTCTTTCACAGCTCTGAATCAACCGAAAATGACAGCGGGTGATTCACTCGTCTGAACTTATCCTATTGCACTGCATATCAACATGATAATTTTTTTTATTATGGTGGTTACGGTTAATTTAGTGGTTTTTTTTATCAATTGATGGCTTGTTTATGGCACTTTATTAAATTTTTCGAGACTGACCTCAGAAAGTTCAAGCCGTTACATATGGTCGTACCCACACGTGGGTGTTGGGATGGGGGTATGCACCTCCCCCAGGAGGTCGAACACCCCCGCAAAAACCGAAATACCCATAATTCAATTTTTGAAAATTTTTTGTTCTTTTCACGATTTTCGATGCCAATGGATATTGCTCGATGAGAAACGTTAAAAATGGTATTTTTCGCCATACCATCATTTTTAAGACCAAATTGTTAACTTTAAAAAGTCATGCATCCCCCCCACTATCTCACCCCAGAATTTTGGTGCTGTCCACCTAGGGTCGTAACGTATGGATTCGAAACATTTGCAGCCACTAGGTTCGTTACCTACGATATTGAATGGAACACACATTGCAATGCGAAGTATGGCCGTGGGGATCAAAAATTGAGTCTTCTCGGGCCAGAATGATTATATTATAAATGCTAATTAGCTTTAAGACTACGTTATTCCATAGTTCCTGGTCAATTTTAGGCACTTTCTTGAAGAAAAATCTATAATTTTTATCCTACTTGGGCTTTATTTTACCTCAGTTTTCCAGGAATATTTTCCACCCTCCCATTCTTGGGGGAGGGGCCTAAAGCCTCTTAAGCCCCCATCCGCCTCCACAGCGCGCAGGTCTGGACAATAGTACAAACGTATTCAGGAATATATTTTGATCTTTGTACCATATCGCCTGTTAAACTTATTCATCAAAAACGCTTAAACACATTTTAAAAAATTGTTCAAGGTGGAAATTGCGCGTCGGCAGCTTCTGAGGCTATCCCAATGAGTGTTGTAAAATATATCTTTATCTTTATGTTTTTAGCAAGATAAAGATGAAGATAAAGATATATTTATCTTTATCTTGACGATTTCTTTGTTTTATCTTTATCTTTTGGAAAAATCACAGGCCATCTTTATCTTTATCTGTATCTTTTTCATAGAAATTTATCTTGCTAAAAAATTAAAGTATGTACATAAGTTAGCATGTAATCCAAAATGCAGGTTTGACGTGATATATGTACATTTAGACGCATCCAAGTTTTATTGTAATACAAGAAAACAAAACGATTGTTCAAACCCTACGGCGTGCGTCCCAAACTAATGCCTTTATATCGACAAGCAGGAGTGATACCGATCTAAGCGGGAGTACTCGCACCCACGTTAATATATAATCTGTTTCATTTATCCGAGAGCTTTTTCAGTAAATGCTTTCGGAGGCTACAGTAATCCCTTCTTTCTTATGTACTGTAGGTCGCTAGATCTCACTGTAGCTACAAAGCAAGGAAGGGATTTTCAATAGCATTTTTGCGGCATAATTTAGGGTGTGGGTAAAAGACCCGGATACGGAAACGGAAATGATGGGTAAAATCCGGAAACGAAAATGGAAACGGAAACAGAGGGCAAAAGCTGGAACCGGAAACGGAAACGATGGGTAAAAGCCGATAGCGGAAACGATCCAAAGTGCCAGAACCGGAGTTCCGTAAGTAGAGCCCATCAGGGTCAACATCCCCAACCCCGTTTCCGGCGAAATTTCGCTCACTGAAGGGGATTTAGGGGATCAGAAACGGGGTACCCCTTTATTCATATAAGAAGCTGACTCCAGTTTCGTCGGGGGTTTCTCTACCCTGTGGCCGTCCAAAGTGTTAGAACCGGGGTTACGCAAGTTAGGGATCATCAGGGTCAACACCCACGACCCCGTTTCCGGCAAAATTTCTCTCTCTTAAGGGGGTTTTAGGGGCTCGGAAACGGGGTACCCCATTATTTATATATGTAGCTGAACTCACTTCCCATAGCGGTTTCTCCGCCCTGGGGGTAGTCCAAAGTGCTAGAACCGCGGTTCCGCAAGCAGTCCCATCAGGGTGTAGACCCCCAACCCTGTTTTTGGCATAATTTCTCTCACTTAAGTGGGGTTTTGGGGCTCGGAAACGGGGTACCTTATGATTCATACAGTAGCTGACCCCGGTTTCGTCGGGGGTTACTCCGCCCTGGGTGTAGTTCAAAGTGGCAGGAACGGGGTTGGGGTGTTGACCCAAATGTTCCTCACTTGGGGAACCCCGGTTCCGAAACTCTGGAATGCCCCAGGGTGGAGAACATCTTACGGAACCGGGGTCAGCTATACATATGAATAATGGGGTACCCAGTTTCCGAGCCCCGTAAACCCCCTTCAGTGAGAGAAAGTTTGTCGGAAACGGGGTTAAGGGTGTTGGACCATGATGGGCCCCACTTACAGAACTCAGGTTCTGGTATTTTGGACTGCCTCCAGGGCGGAGAAACCCCTGACAGAACCGGGGTCAGCTACACAAATGAATAAAATGGTACCCCGTTTCCGAGCCCTTGAACCCCCTTCCATGGGTGAAATTTTGTCGGAAAAGGGTGGGGGTGTTGACCCTGATGATCCCTACTTGCGTAACCCCGGTTTTGGCACTTTGGACGGCTCCAGGGTGGAGAAACTCCCGACGGAACCGGAGTCTGCTACATATATGAATCATGGTGTACCCCATTTCCAAGCCCCTAAACCCCCTTCCTTGAGTAAAATTTTGCAGGAAACGAGGTTAGAGGTGTTGGCCCTGATGTGGCCTACATATACTTGGGCACAACCGGTTCCGGCGCTTTGGTCGTTTCCGTTTCCATTTCCGGCTTTTACCCATAGTTTCCGTTTCCGTTTCTGAATTTTACCTTTCCCCCATAATTTATTCTTGTCTTCCAACAGATCAATCAACTTACAGATAAAAATCGCCAATTCAGCTTATCCTAAGTTGACACTTTAAACACGATAGACTAAGATGTTAAGAAACGCCGTGAACTCCCGCATAGCTCAGATGGTAAAAGGTCTGCTTGTCGTCGAAGCAACCCTGATTCAATCCCAGCCGATAACTTTTCATTTAGCGCACTTACTACAGTATGTCCCAGCACTATTTAAATGCCTAAATGCAATTTGTATGGGCGGATTAGTGCATTAAACCTGGAAGAATTCCAGCCACTCGCCCTCACTAAGCCGATCTGCCGAATTACAGTAAATCGTCTTGTTTCGCTCACTATAGTCCTTAAAAAAATTTACTAAAAAGCTCTCGAATAAATGAAACAGACTATGTATTAGTCAATGAATAGGAAAAATAGAGAAGTTTGAGAAAATCAATAACTGTTGCGACTATACTTTGTACACAGGCGCACAGAGCAGGTTTTGATGCTTGTGTAAAGTAAGAAGTGAGTCGCTGTCAGCCATTAATAACTGTAGTCCGTTTCATTTACCTTTGAGGTTTTAGAAAAAATTAGAGTGCTTTAAACTAACACAGTGTTTATGATATTTCACAGTACACCGAGTTATGGAGAGACTCTTGTCACTGTCAAGCCGCATTACTGTATCACGATTTCAAAGGACTTTTGTGGCCTGATTCATGCAGGTTAAATTGGAGAGAAAACGTCAAAGTTAAATGAAACAGACTATAGTACGTATGTCAGTCAGATACCACGGGTCCAAAGCTATATTTATGTGTGCTTATTGCCTTTGACTGCTTTGCATCACCCACTCTCGTTTGGTACTTCACATACATCATTCTTCTAGGTCCAGGCGACCATATTTACACTTAATCTTTATCTTTTTGGTTCCTTTATCTTGCAAATTGCAACGGTGGCACCGCCTCCCACCGTTACGTGAGCAAAATTTTACCCGCACCGGTTTCCCGGATCTTCCGCTCTGATTCGCGTGTGTAGTACTAATCGACAAGTCGGGCTCTTGCTTATAACTGCGTAAAGTATTGAATAATATTGAGAAACAATGAAACATCAACGTCACGGGTTAAACTTCAAAGTGGGCATTTCTAGCCGTGTAGTAGCACTCCTGCTTCACTCCTCCCCGTCTAGGAGAAAGCGCCAGCGCAGACAACTCCAGAGAACGAATTCTGGGACCTCCAATATGTAAAGGGGCGCCGCCTCCCACCGTTACGTGAGCAAAATTTTACCCGCACCGGTTTCCCGGATCTTCCGCTCTGATTCGCGTGTGCAGTACTAATCGACTACTCGGGCTTTTGCTCACAACTGCGCAAAGTATTGAATAATATTGAGAAACAATGAAACATCAACGTCACGGGTTAAACTTCAAAATAGGCATTTCTAGCCGTGAAGTAGCACTCCTGCTACAGAATTATCTTTATCTTCTATCTTGCAAAAAAATCTTTATCTTTCACAACACTAATCCCAATGCTTATAGTCTGTTTCATTTACCCGAGAGCTTTTGCAGTAAATATTTTGGGGGCTACAGTAACCCCTTCTTTCTTATTTACTGTAGTTCGCTAGATCTCACTGTAGTTACGTAGCAGAGCAGGGTTTTTTGATAACATTTTGGCGACATAATTTATTCTCGTCTTCCAGCAAATTAATCAACTTGCAAATAAAAATGGCGTATTCAGCTTATCCTTAGTTGACACTTTAAACACAATAGACTAAAATGTTTAGAAACTCCGCGAACTCCCTCAAAGCTCAGTGGTAAAACGTCTGCTTGTCGTGTCGAAGCAACTGGGTTCGATTCCACCCGATAGCTTCTTATTTAGCGCACTTACCGTAGTAAGTCCCAGTACTGATTAAATGCGTAAATTAAATTTATATAGGCGGATTATTGCATTAAAATGGAATAATTCCAGCCACTCGCCCTCACTGAGCTGATCTGCCGAATTACAGTAATTTGTCTTGTTTCGCTTACTGTAGCCCTTAAAAGAATTAACTAAAAAGCTCTCGAATAAATGAAACAGACTATAGATGCTTGAATTTCTAATCGCAAAAACACACGACCATTTACTATATTCACACGCAATAACGTCGACTTTGTATTTAATACGCATAATAACGATACATACGAAGGATGAAACGAAATCAGAGTCAACCAACTGCCAAATTTTACGACAAAAAATGTTATGACGTGGACAGATTCACGCCGCAGCAGAGGATTAAAATGAAGAATAAGCAAATTATTCCGGTTTGTAATCGTAGGACGACGAATCGGACAATCGGGAAATCGGCGTCGAATTGCGTTGGTCCGCCGAATTTCGGTCTAAAATTAGGCCCAAATTTTTGCAGGGCACGCCGCTGATTGTCCCGGCGTCGCAGCTGTACCTAACAAGCACGTGCTGTATCTCCAGCATGGCCAAGTCGGCGCGCGATCCGAAAACGCGAAGCGATTCGGCGACGAATTCGCCGAATTTGTCGAAACGATCGCAGCCCGAACCGCGTTTTCTACCTTCCCACGCAATACGCTCCGATTGAGGCCCTAGTACACACCCAGTGTCCGAATCGGGCGCCTTGAACTTTGACCTTTGACCTCGGTCCGTTGGTGGGGCTAACTTCCGTTTCTTGAAATTCGATTGGACCTGCGGCGAAGAAGCAGCGGGAGAAATTGACGCGGGCGAATTCGGAGCGATTGGCTCGACGACCGTTGGAACGGAGATCTATTGAGAATTTGCACTCAATTTTAGTAGCCCAAAGATAAATGAAAGATTATATTCGTACAGTTTATGATTAGTTTCAATATAACATAAATGCGATAAATTGTTCGCCTTTTTATTTAAAATAAATGTATTCTTGATACTTGTTGATGCATATTTGATACGTTTTTGATATATTTTCTGCAAATATTCTATAAAGAACGAAAAAGGCAGTTTGTCATATGATCTCCAACATTAGAAACCATTGTAGAAATAGATATGTAAAAACAAAAGTGTAATGTTTAATGTATAATTATAAAGCAATCTTCGTCTGTGAGGAAAGAAATTCACGAGGTTGAATGAAATGGCCTACAGATGGCCTTATGTGTAGCGATAAAAATAACTCGGTCATGTAATTAAAATATTAAATATTATTAAATATTAATAATACTAGCAAAGAAAAATGCTCCGATGGAACAAAAAAGATGAATATACTTGGAATGTGGATTATTAAGGATGTAAAAGGAGGGGACTAGAAAACATCTACCTAAAGTCGCAAAATCTGCTGAAAATCATACTTTCTCTAAGCAACAGAAAAAATCGAAGTATATTCTGCGGCCAACAGATTAAAATAAATATTTAACCATAAAATGATTGAAAAAGCAGCACGTTAGCTACGCAGTAACTATGGGAAATGATGTTGAGTGAGCTAACAGTCTTTCTAAGCCAATTGAATGAATGGTCTAAACAGTAGGAAACACTCAAGTTGACTTGAAACAGACTAAATGTAGGTACACCAGTATGCCCTTAAGGATTGTGTGCACTAATCAATCGGCCCCTGCTTTGCTTGCTTTAATGCTCAAAACAAAATAAAACAACTTTAACTACAATACCACGCTTAGAGAAAGTATGATTTCCAGCAGATTTTGCGACTTTAGGTAGATTTTTCCTAGTCCCCTCCTTTTACATCCTTAATAATCCACATTCCAAGTATATTCATCTTTTTTCTTCCATCGGAGCATTTTTCTTTGCTAGTACCCTACTTTTAATTAGCATGATTTGAGTACATCAATGAGTAAACACATACAGTAGCATATCACAATAATGACAGCAGTCCAAGAACGCGGAAACAATATTGTTCTTAACATCAGCAGTGGCGGATCCAGGATTTTCCTAAGGGGGGGGGGCAGTACCTCTAAGGGGGAACCCTGACTTGGGCGGAAAAATTAGCCGTTTTAACCAGAAAATCGCTTAAAATCGCTCAAAAATCCTTAATTTTGTGCTATATATTGGGCCAATGGGGGAGGGGGCGGCCGCCCCCGACCTCCACCTAAATCCACCCCTGAACGTCCGCATTATCCTTTTCATTATTTAAACAGATCGAAGTTTTTCAGCATAAACTGTACGCAAATATCAAGTGTAAGGAACACTAACGCTCAGATTTGGAAGTAAAATAAATTTGTAGTATAAACTACATATTAAGAACAAATGGAATAGTGCAAATTTTGCATAACTACTAGGTGTAGAGAAAACTAACAGTCAGATTCCCAATTCTGATTTTACGTAGAACATTTAAAAAAATTAAACTTCCGCAAGGCTCTAGAACTAAAGTTGATATGCAGTGTAAACTTTACACAACCACAGAGTATAAAAGAAAATTTCAGTCGGATTCGTAATTCTGATATTACTGTGATATTACGATCAACATTTATGAAAAAATTAAGTCAACACAATGGACCGAGGACAAATAAATATCAGATGTAAACAACTTTACAGCACTGTGTTGAGTGCAAAAAAACTGGCGTATCACATTTGGTTTCTGGTTAATTTTTAGACTTGAGATTATGTCCAGACTCATAACCCAGAACTTGGCAGAAAATACAGGGCAGAAACACGCTAAACTCCCCCATTATTTTGACTTTACATTTACCGAAAAAGCTAAATATTGATGTAAACAAACGCTATTCGCTGTGACGCGTACCCCTTTGAAAGTACTCTATTTTTATCCTATTCGACCTTGCACGACTTCTGAACAGAGGAAGTGGCAAACAAAAATGGACAAACCTGTATTTTCCATTGTCCACCACATTGTAATTTTTAAAAATCTGAACCTAACGCCCCATTGAGTGTAAATAAATTCGGTTCGGGCCCGTTTGTAGCCCTTTGATTGTAGTACGTTTGTATGTGCCAAACTTATGTTCCGCAAAATATTTGATATGATTTACCAATCAAATTACGAAAAAAACCTGTTTTTTCGCTCATTTTACATCTCAGATTTCGAGCTCTACACCCCCATAAATAACACAATATTGCGTTTTTTTTAACGCGGCTTGCTTTGATGTGTAGCCCTAGGAGGTTACCTTATTTCTCTTTTATTCAATTCATCCAAACTCATAACCGAAAATGTTGGCTGAGAAATCTCGGACAAAATCTATTTTTTACTAATCCACTAGAGTGTAAAGTATAAATCTCTGGTACTAATTGTGCATTGATTGTAGAAAAGTTTGCTGGTAAGCACAGGATAGCCCTTAATCCGTAGTACATTTCTGTAAGAAAAAATTTCTAAAATCTCATAACCGGAGTTGTTGGCAGGCATGAACAAGTCGAAAACTCGACTAGAATGTGTCTTTTTACCCCTAGATTTTCGCGCCCTTTACACTCCCATTCGAGAACTAAGGCGAAATTCAAAAAACAAAAAGTGTCAGCTGCAGGACATAAATAGATGAATAAGTCAAATGAAGTGCATGGTTTTGCCAGAAGAATTAAAAAATGAAAAAAGTCAGCATTCAGAAGATTCGAATCCATTAGTCTTTTTCTGAATCTGCCTGCGAGAACGGATGCGTGAGCCACTGCGCCAACTCGCTGAAATACAGACCAATTCATATTGGATCCGCCACCCGTTGGCCAAATCCTGGAGACGGGCTGCCTATGACCATACACTCAATATGATATTGAAGAAAACCTATATCAGAGATTTAACAAATATCAATGCTAAATATCTACCTAAGAACTGACGCATATGCAGTGGCGGATCTAGGATTTTCCTAAGGGGGCGTTATCCCAGCTTTTCCAAGGACAGTCAAAAATAGGTTCAAAAATTTGCCCTTAACGCGCAAAATAGCGTTTTTTCGGTGTTTTACATTGTGTACTTTTACATAAAATGACTTTTAACGCAATATTTTTTCTGATAAATTTTAAAATTTTAGGCAATTTTGTGCAAAAAAATCATTAAATTTCTTTGACTTCAAAAATCTGGCGCGAAGCGCCGGAAAATTTGTGCAATTAAGGTGGATCGACGTCCAGAAGCATGATTTACTGCTTGATTTCCTGCATTAACAGCATTTGATGCGAAACATCGAAATTTTTAATCGAAAATAGAAGAAAACTATGCAAAAATAGCCGTTTCTACTGTTAAAATTGTTTTGAAACCAACATGAACAGAAAATGGCTTCCAGGCAGTTTTTTCGTACAAGGTCCGTTTGTACATGTACAAAGATGGTCCCTAAAAGTCTTTGTACATTTTGTACACGGGAATTTTAGGGTACTATGATATAGTACGGTAGCGACTTTAGTGTGGTAAAAACAGAGTTGTTAGACCTTTGATAGTATATTTGGGCTAATTCCTGGTTTTATGAGGGCAAAAATCATTAAGAATCGTCTTGAAACGGCGCGCAGCGTTGAAAAATTTGACATTTATCCTTTAGAAATACGATGTCTGCTATTATATAGATATATAGGACACACAATTACTTATTTCGGCGCCAAGCGCCAAAATTTTTTTTGAGAATTTCAGACCATCTTTGCAGTTTTTGTCTTCTCAAAATTCTTTTTACATGTACAAAGACGGTCCCGAAAAGTCTTTGTACATCGGGAAATAAATTTGCCAAATACAAAAAAAACCGTGCTTCCAGGTCGCCACGAAAGTCAATAAATGGCATTAGAAGGTATCATCCAGCGCGTAGCGCCGGGAAAATTTGAGAAATTATGGTCACTGACGGCCGAAAATCATTGCAAATTGCATAGCCATTCTTTATCTCGCCAAATATTTTTGGCCAATGGAGGGCGGGCGCCCCCGACCCCTGTTAAATTCGTCCCTGCGCTTATGTAATGAACAAAGGCAAAAGCGCTACCACTTTATACCAAAATTATATTTAAATTATGTAGGTATATAAAAAAAATTAGAATTTTCCGGATTTTCAATATAATAAAAATATAGTAAATTAATTTTCCAGAATTAAATTATGATATTGATAGTCCAGCAGGTGACTACCAAAATCAAACCACTATTTATTTTTGTTTATTTTTGGTGTATCGAAATTAAACTAGGCCACTCACCTGCGTTTTGGCTGATTCTTCCGATTCCACACAATCGATGAACGAAAATTTGTCGTAATAGGACCACGTCGATCGAGGGGGAGACTTAGATCGGTCGCTGGATTGCGCAGCCCTGAGCCTCCTTCTCTGCTTTTGGTATATCGTCCGCAAGTTTCTGAATCGTTCTTTTATCTGTTCGACTGAAAAGCAGAGCAGAAGAAGTGAAAATCGGCTACAAAAAATCATTAATGCTCCATTGCTTGGAAAAATGTGAAAAATTCCTTGAAAAGGAGCTGACAAATTTAAAAATCCAACCTTTTAATAGATTTATTATTTTTCTAAAACTTTTCAAAGTTCTATTTATTTTGACTGCTTTCAGCTGTTTTTGCCAGATTTTATTCAGGAATTGGACTTTATTTTCAAACTTCAATTAGCTCAAAATACAGTGACATTCGTTGCCACGCAAAATTCTATAATTCAATAATAAAACTCGCCGGAAATGCCGAAAAAAATTCTGGAGTTGTCGTCTGCGCTTCAGATGAGTTTAAAGCATAGATGAACACGATCAAAAGTTCTTGGTTGGGGGTACACCGAGTTTTCTGAGGGGAGTAAATAATTAATTTTTACGGCTATTCATGACGCTAATATCATAAGTTTACATTGATTTTTTAAATATTTTTGAAACTCCTTAGCCCCCCTCAAAAGGCGTAAAAATGCTCTAATTCGTCATATTTTAGTCTTCTTGAATATTCGTGATTAAGTTTTCATTAAAACAGATGATAATAAGATGACGGAATGGCTTAGACCATCAAACATGCACAAAATAATGGACAATAAGTGTCCGAATGAATGAGTGGACAGAGTACTACCTGGAAAATACTTCAGATTACTCTGCTGGGCATCCTTTGGCGCTCTTATATAATTCCACCAATAGGTCTTGGTCCACTCATGGCCTGAGGGAAGTGTGCCTTTCAAAAGTTGTGGTACGGAGGACACCTCCATACCCCCCCAGTGTGCATGTGTGGTTTAAGGTATAAATCGATAAATTGAAAAAATAATCATGCGACGAATTTTCTTTATTACTTTGACGCATTTTTTACTTTCAACCCTTTGACAAAGGATTCGCTTTATTCTAAATTTTACAGTAAGAAGAGACAAAGCGAGCTAAAGTGATGATCTGGCGAAATTGGACCGGTACGCGGCCAATTATTTTACGAAATTTAGAATCGTATTCATTCAAGGCGGGGTCCTGACATCTCCCCCCAAAATAGAAAAATGGAAAATTTTCTCAAATAAAATGAGGCAAAATGGAAGCAGAAAAAATGATTAAAATTGAGAGTATTCTTCAAAATTGCTTTAATTTGACCATAAACTGTGTAATACTGTAGTTTTAAAGCTATTTTAGCGCTTATATCAATTTTTGAGGTCATTCTGGCCCAAAAGAGGCCAATTCTTGACCCGCAAGACCGGCTGACCCATGCATCTGTGAACGTGACCATACATACATGACAGGTTGGCCACTGCTTTCCCAAAATAAAATTCCCGGGTTTTTCCCGGGTTTCCCGGGTGATTTATGGACAATGTCACCGGTTTTAAATCATGCTTTAAACGCACACTATATACGAAGAAGTGTCATGATAAGAACATGAAAAAGGATAAGGCATCAAGCAACTTGTAATCAAACAAATGCAAATACTACACGAAACGTTTTGGAATAATCATAATTCCTTTTTCAATGATGCTAACGAGTTGTCGATAACAGTTCTCACAGCCTACAATATAGTACAATAGCGATTTTAGTGTGGCAAAACAGGGTTTTCGAGATCTTTGGTATTGTATATCAGCTAATTTCTAGGGTTTCTCACGCCAAAAAATACTAAAAATTGACTCAAAACGGGGCGAAGCGCCGAAAAATTTGGCATTTTCCCATTCTAAATGCAAATTCTGCCATTTTTAAGATATATAGGATCAGTGGCGGATCTAGAATTTTCTTAAGGGGGGAGGGCGGTATCCCAACTTTTCCAGAAAAAGTCAAAAATAGGTCCAAAAATTTGCTCTTAATGCGCAAAATGGCGTTTTTTCGGTGTTTTACATTGTATACTTTTGCATAAAATCACCCGACGCAATATTTTTCTAAAAATTTTAAAATGTTAGACAATTTTGTGCGAAAAAATCATTAAAATTCTTTGACTTTAACAAAAATCTGGCGCGAAGCACCGAAAAATTTGTGAAATCAAGGCGGATAGACGTCTAGAAGCATGATTCACTGCTTGATTTCGTGTTTTTATAGCATTTGATGCGAAACATCGAAATTTTTAATTGAAAATAGAAGAAAACTATGCAAAAATACATGTTAAAATTGTTTTGAAACCCACATGAACAGAAAATGGCTTCCAGCCAGTGTTTTTTTGTAAAAGATCCGTTTGTATATATACAAAGATGGTCCCTAAAAGTCTTTGTACATTTTGTACACACAAATTTTTGGATACTATGATATAGTACGGTAGCGACTTTAGTGTGGTAAACACAGAGTTGTTCGACCTCTGGTAGTGTATTTTGGCTAATTCCTGGTTTTAGGAGGGCAGAAATCATTAAGAATCGTCTTAAAACAGCGCGAGGCGCCGAAAATTCGACATTTTTCCTTTCGAAATGCGATTTCTGCTATTATAAAGATATATAGGACACACAATTCCTCATTACGGCGCGAAGCGCCGAAAATTTTCTTGAATTATCAGACCTTTTTTGCGGTTTTTGTCTTCCCGAAAATCTTTGTACATCTACAAAGACGGTCCCGAAAAGTCTTTGTACATCGGAAAAAATCTTTGCCGAATACAGAAAAAACGTGCTTCCATGTCGCCAAGAAAGTTAATAAATGTCATTGATAGGTATCATCCGGCGCGTAGCGCCGGAAAAATTTGAGAAGTTATGGTCACTGACGGCCAAACATCATTGCAAATTGCTTATCCATTCTTTATCTCGCAAATACTTTTGGTCAATGGGAGGGGGAGGCGGTCGCACTCCCACCGCCCCCACTTAAATCCGCCCCTGCATAGGACAAACAATTACTCATATCGGCGCAAAGCGCCGAAAATTTTTGGGAATTTTACATCTTTTTACAGTTTTTGTCTTCCCAAAAACAGACTTGTTCGACTTTTGATAGGGTATTTTAGCTAATTTCTGAGTCTCTAAGGGCAACAATCACTAAGAATCGTCTTAAAACGGCGCGAAGCGCCGAAAAATTTGACATTTTTCCCTTTGAAATGCAATCTCTGCCATTATAAAGATATATAGAACACACAATTATTCATTTCGGCGATGGGCGCCGAAAATTTTTGCGAATTTCAGACCTTTTTTGCAATTTTAGTCTTCCCAAAAATCTTTATACATGTACAAAGACGGTCCCGAAAAGTCTTTGTACATCGGGAAAAAATCTTTACCGAGTACAAAAAAACACTGTTGCAAAAACGTCTTAGCGAACAATAGTACAAATAGCTACTAGCTATATCAAACAAAGATAATTCACAAATAGCAATCAACGATGTGACAATGGGCGAGAAGAAAAACGGAAATAAATGCTACATGATAAAATATAAAAACACGTAAACTAGTATGATACTAAAAGCGATAAAAATGTAACATTGTAATCCAATATTTTTGGCCTCCAAAATACTGAGTTCAAACTGAATTTCTTGACGAAACTGAGTTCAAACTAAATTTTTTGACGAAAATCCCGGGTTTTTCCGGGTTCCACGGGTTTCCCGGGTGCCGAAAAAATTCCCGGGCTTTTCCCGGGTTTCCCGGATTCCCGGGTGAGTGGCCACCCTGACATGATTAGGGAGGGGATTTTGGACCCTGAACCCCAGAATTTAGCCGCCGCCTGAATAAGGCATGCGCAAATTTCCACGTTCAATTTAACGGATTCACTTTCAATAGCGCGAAAAACAATAAATTTTACGCAACTCACCCGTGAATTTGTGATTCATTTCTTCGACGATATTTCCAAGCACGAAATTGCGAACTTTTCGTTGCTTATAAGCTGGGCTGTTTGGATTCCACAAGCACGGTTCCTCTTTGTACAAATCGATTAGCTTGGTCGTATTTTCATAACTCCAAATCGGCGCAGTAGCGTTCGAATTCATGGTCATTTAATATGCGCAATTCAAGATTCAGGAACCGACTCAAAACGAACGAATAATATTGCGAGAATAACATAAAATATTTTTGGAAAATCGTAGAAACGTTCCTTTCTTCAATTTAATCTACCTATTGAGTAAACATACATATATGCGGTGGACACCCGAGCAATTTGTGCACTCGCCTCTATCTGCAACTGGTTTTTCAGCCCATGTTACAAGACATACGCATAATAGGTCGAGTTGCAGCAAACCAATGTTAGGCATACATATAATTCTGCACCTGCTATGTATACGTTGTTATTTAGGTTGCTTAGTACAAACCGCGTAGATAGGCACTACTGAAAGTTTTCTGTACTAAATACTCGCATCGATTTTTCATCGTTTGCAGCAATAAAACCAATGCGCAATGTTTACTGGTGTATTTTATTGCTCGCCGGTTGCCTAGATGTGGTACCGACGAGTGGATGCAATTCGAAAGGTTAAAAAACAACATCAGTGGAGGATCAAGATATGAAAAAGGCTAACGTTGTCAATATTGCCCTTTATTATTCCTGAGCAATGATCAACGTGAAGCGTGAAAAATAGGTCCCGTCCTCACATGGGCGGCAGCTCAATTCTGGGGGTCTGAGTGGTGGCAGAATCCAAAAGCACTGCCAAAATTAAATTCTGAGGGTTCATCGATGTTTCGAAAGGTTCGCCGGATTTCAAGGGATCTAAACCATACATAGATGCATCGCATGGACGATTTGAGGCGAAGGGTTCAGAATTTAGATAGATTCTTGGGCGAAAATGAGGCGAAAATGTTATAAATGCTAAAATAGCCTTAAACTCATGATATTCCGCAGTTTCTAGTCAATTTTAAACACATTTAGAGAGAATATAAGATTTCCTTCCCTTTTATCTTCATTTTCTCATTTTCCCTAAGCAATTTCCCGTTTTTCATCCTAGGTTGCCTAGATTCCAAACCTAACTCCCCTGAAGTGCATGTCCGTTCTAAACCCCCATGGCTCCGTGCGGTGAGATGTCAGCTAGACAGGTACTGTCCGGCGATTTTGAGTGAATTGGTCTTGTTCTGCATCATTATTGACATAAAAATTAGTGAAAATGTTAAATTTTTCTTGCGCTTAGAGCCGGATTAGTACTTTTATGTAATTTTTTACCCAGAAATCGTCAAAAATTAATCAATTTATGTATTTCTCGGTGCGAAAAGTCATGAAATATAGTCAAAATGAAGTGATAATGCTTTATAAACGCGAAATTACCCCAAAAAGACGTTTTATAGGCTATTTTGACCACTTTAGAATAAAATAAACTTACACCTCGAGCTTAAGCCTGACACATAGCAGGTTTAACTATAACACGCAACTGAGCGCGACGTCGACCTCAGTAACAGAATAAAAAAAATATTGCAACCGACTCTCGCTTAAGCTCGAGCTTAAGTTAGACATCGCGCCAGTGATCGACCGGGCTCAAAAAATACCGGGCCCGGTCCCGGGCCCGGGCCCGGGCTTTGCTGCCGGGCTTGGTACCGGGCCCGGGCCCGGGCTTATATACTAACAACATGCCTTGCTTCCAATATAATGCTATGCATAAGATACATATTTAGACCGATTTTACATTTGTTATTTGTCAAACGCAAGGCTTACTGCTGTATCAAGAAGATTTTTGAATCCTAGCTCTGTTAATTATTCAATCTTTCTAAAAATAAATTAAGTAGTTAGCAAGGATTTTGGTAGCATTATTCAAGCAAGAACAAAGTTTTTAATACAATAGCGCGCAATTCCATTATTAAAATGCACGTGCAACTAAACACGGCTTGAAAAAGCACAAGGTTTCGTATCGATATTTAAATGAAATTGAGCATTAAATTTATGCATTTAGACACAACATCGACTATGATATGGTCGGATAGAAGATATGCTGTTTGGATTTTAGAACTCAAACTATAGCGTACATTGACGTCAATCGAAATTGTGTAGTGTATAGGAAAGGACACGTACTGAAGCCATAGGCGTAGCCAGGGGGCATTGGGGGCACATGCCCCAACAGAAATTTTTCAGAAATTTTGTTGATTTTTCGAGTGTAATAATTGTGTCCAGAAAATTGAGTTCAAAAAGGCAAAACCGTCCAAAATTTTCCGGCGCTTCGCACCGAGTCTTTATTATATTTATTGTTGCTTTGTTTGTCTTTCTTTACAAGGACAGGACACATAATCCTATTTTAAATGAAAGGAATGGCCAAATATTCTTATGTTTTTGCGCATTTTCTGTTTTCTGAATTATATCTTGTTAATAAGAAGGCCACAAATGGGCCTGAAAACGATAAGAACAAAATTGTCATTGATACATCTTTTTTATATCTTATTGGCAGCACCCTTTGCCGAGCTTTACTTAGCAGAGGTCGAAAAGCGCATTTCAGCTCAGAAATCTTGTACAATGTAGGACTTCATCCATTTTGAGTGTTTTGGGCTTAATTAAGAACCGAGATTTGGCCGATTTTGCGAAAATTTTAGCGATAGTTTTAAACATTTAAGTGCATTTTTTACAAAATTCACTAGGGGGCGATTGAGCGCGCCACCGCAGCCACCCCCCCCCGCCGTTAAATCTCGTTGTACATGTGCAGCGAGATTTTTGGGAGGACGAAAAGGAAAAAGGGTTCGCCGAAATTAATTTGTCTGTTCTGTATGATTTTAGCGGTATAAATTGTGTTTACAGAGCTAAAACGTCAAAATTTTCCGGCGCATGGTGCTGCTGGTTATTGTTCTTTCTTTTGTGAAGCTTCAGAATTGCGTCTAATAGCCTAAATCAAACAAAGTATCACAGAATGTTAGTATTCACAGGCTACAAAATGTTAAGGACAGTAAAAGATTACTAAATTCCTTGGTGCTTTGCGCCTCTTATGATTTCCGAACTGTTTGTCAATAGACCGTAAACTCTACATGAAAAAGGTAAAAATTTCAAGAATTTCGGGCGTTTCGCGCTGATTAACATTTTTGTATTTCTGATTGTCAGAAACCCATAAATTAGCTAGGCTACACTACTAAAGGTCAAAAAAAGGTACATAACGTTACTAACATTCAATGCAAAATTAGTCATAAAAAATTTTTTGTGTATGCCCCCGAACCAAAATCCTGGCTACGCCTCTGATTGAAGCGTTGTATAGAAGATGAATGCACATATGAAGTTGACAAGTATATGATAATGTGCAGGTGGGCAGAAGTAAGGCAAATGGATTTAAATAGAATCGCAGGCTAGCAAATTCATAAGAAATACGGACAACAGCTGAAATAGTAAACATCTAAAATATTAACGATAATTATTTGAGGCCCGGTTGAGGCCCGGTGGTTTTCAGCCGGGCCCGGGCCCAGGCCCGGGCCTGCTATGACCGGCCGGGCCCGGTCCGGGCCCGGGTACCCGGTCGATCACTGCATCGCGCTCAACTGAGCTCGAGCTTAAGCTGGAGCTTAAGTCCGATGTATTGCAACCGATGTGCGCGAGGTTGGCGAAAATAGGTCCAGATGATCGCGAGCTCTAGCTTAAGCTTGAGTATTGCAACCGGCCCCTGGAAAATATTGTATCATGAAGTCTGATTTAATGTAAATAAACTCAAAATTGGCCGAATTATCGTTCTAATCTCAGCCAAAAAACATACGTAGGTACAAATCATTACAAAGTATTCCTATTTAATGCATTCTGATCTGAAAAACGAAACGAAATCAATAATTACAAACATGCACAAAATGATTTCATCCACCTTTACGATAAATAGTATGTTCATTAAATCACTGCATAAAACATTGGAATATTTTCGCTTATGAAAGCACAATGCATAGGCGTAGCCAGGGGGGGGCATAGGGGGCACATGCCCGCCCCCCGAAATTTTTTCAGAAATATTGTTGATTTGTCTGTTGCAATAATGTGTCCAGAAAACAGTTCAAAACGGCAAAAACGTCAAAATTTTCCGGCGCTTCGCGCCGAGTCATTATTATTTATTGTTATATAGATCTAATTAATTAAAAAGCTTGAAGCAGCTAAAATAATCAAGCACTTCAATTCACTTTAGTAATTTAATGCACTATTTGTTCGTTGATCAAAAGTGCGCATGCTTGTTGAGCCTAATAGTAAAAGTGCGAAAATGATTGTGTACCAGGTTGTCTATTCTCTGCTTAGTTTGTCTTTCTTTACAAGGACACCTAATCCTATTTTAAATAGAAGGAATGGCCAAATTTTCTTATGTTTTTGCGCATTTCCTGTTGTCTGAACTGCATCTTGTAAATAAGAAGGCTACAAAAGGGCCTGAAAACGGGAAGAACAAAATTTTCATTGATACATTTTTCGATATCTTATTGGCAGCGACCCGTCGCTGCGCTATGTAATTAGCAGAGGTCAAAAAACGCATTTCAGCTCAGAAGTTTTGTGCAATGTAGAAGTTAATCAATTTCAGGTGTTTTTGGACTTGCTTGATTCAGAACCGAGATTTGGCCGATTTCGTGAAAATTTTAACCTTACTATTTAACATTAAAATGCTTTTTTTACAAAATTTTCTGAGACTCTGCCCCGGACCCCGCTGGGAACGCTTGAGCGCGCCATCCCAGACTCCAGCAACCGTAAAATCTCGTTGTACATGTGCAACGAGATTTTATGGAGAACAAGCCAGGTAAAAGAGCTAGGAATTTCTAAAAATTTTCGCCGTTTCGCGCCGGCATTAATTTGTCTTTTTTGTATGATTTAAGCGATCTGAATTGAGTTTAAAGTGCAAAAACATCAAACATTTTCCGGCACATAGCGCCGCCAGTTACTGTTCTTTCTTTTGTAAAGCTCCAGCATTGCGCTTAAAAGCCTAAATCACTCAAAATATCTGTTAGACAACGTGAGTAATTCGTAGTTTTCTTGTTAGAAGCTTGAAGTGTCAAAATTGTTTTGTACAACTTTGATAATTTTCTGCTCTGTCAGACTATTAGTCTTCACCAAGCTACAAAATGTTAAGGGCGGTGAAAAATGACTAAATTTCTCGGCACTTTGCGCCGCTTATACTTTCCCGAATGTTTGTCAATAGAAAGGCCGTAAATTCTACATGAAAACGGTAGAAATTCTAAAAATTTTCGGCACTTAGAGCCGCTTTACACTTTTTGTATGTTTGATCGTCAGAAACCCATAAATTAGCTAGGCTACATCCGTGTTTTTTTCATATTCGGCAAAGATTTTTCCCGATGTACAAAGACTTTTCGGGACCGTCTTTGTACAGGTACATAGATTTTTGGGAAGACAAAAATTGCAGAAAAAGTCTAAAATTCGCGAAAATTTTCGGCGCTTCGCGCCGAAATGAGTAATTGTGTGTTCTCTATATCTTTATACTGGCAGAAATTGCATTTCGAAAGGGAAAATGTGAAATTTTTTGGCGCTTCGCGCCGTTTTAACACAATTATTAGTGATTTTTGCCCTTAGAGACCCAGACATTAATTAAAATACACTACCAAAAGTCGGACAACTGTTTTAACCACACTAAAATCGCTACCGTACTATATTATAGTACTCAAAAATTGGTGTCTTCAAAATGCACCTAGACTTTTGGGGACCATCTTTGTACATGTACAAACGGACCTTGTACAAAAAAAAACACTGGGCTACTCTACTAGAAGTCGAAAAACTCAGTTTTACTATACATAACGTTACTGGCATTCAATGCAAAAGTAGTCTTAAACAATTTTTGTTTATGCCCCCCCCCCGAACCAAAATCCTGGCTACGCCTCTGGCACAATGCTCAATAAAAGCGCAACTACTGACGAATAAATCCTGACTCAGTCATTCCAATCCCACACATTCAGAAATCACAAAACGTTCGTCAGCGATGACACGATTTCCTACATTTCGTTGTATAACATAGACCTTAATGCAAGAGCATTGGAGTTCAGAAGACATGAAGTGTATCTCACAAGAGCAATAACGAGATTGGGGTTCGGAAGAGCGAAGGTATTCACAAGAGCGAAGGTATTCACATGAGCGAAGGTATTCATAACAGCGAATGTATTCAGAAGAGCGAATGCTATTCAGAAGAGCGAAGGTACAAACCGAATTTTTAGAGGCACATAATCACACATGGGCATGGGGGGTCTCTGGACCCCCAGAATCTGGCGGACCCCTAAAAATTGATAATTTCCGCCAGACCCACCAGAGTGTTCATGCTGCCCATCTATGCGCATAATTTATCTAAACGTTAAAATAATATTTTGGTTAATGCTAAAATGATATTTTTGTGTATTAAAACATCATCTAAACAGCCTTTCAATAGCAATTTTTCGCCAAAAATTCAAAGACAATTTAGAAAATTATAGTCGTTGAAGCAGCACGTAAGAACAATCAAATAATGTACCTACCATAACATAACCCCATCCCCTCATTTCATAAAATAATGCTTGAGTATCTAGATGAACAACAGGGATGCAAGCACCATGAAATTTATCCTTAAATTAAAACACATGATTATACCATAGAAGAGAAATTAATATACCTATAGCGTGCTTAATTTTTCGACGTTTCCAAACGAGCTTTGTCCATGTATCAAAAAAATTTGGAGAACGGGAAGGTTTTCAAGAATTATTTAAGATTATTATTTAATTATTATTTTATTATTTAATTATTATTATTTCAAAGATTATTATTTAAAGATTTCGAGCACTATCCATTGACATCAAAGAAAATTGCGAAAAAAACAGAAAAAATTTTAAAAATTGAATTCTGGGGGTATTTTGTCTGGAAGGGGTATTTTGGTTTCTCGTGGGGGGTGCATACCCCCAAACCCCCACACCAAGGTGTGGTCACTCTTCTGACTACCTTGAATACCTTCGTGCTTGTGAAAACCTTCGCTCTTCTGACTACCTTCGCTCTTATGGCATACCTTCGCTCTTGTGAATACCTTCGCTCTGATGCTACTGACCCAATAACGAGCTCTGTTCGATTCTAACGAAGCAAGATATCGATTTTCAACTTGCAAAAAAATGTCGAAATTCTTACTAATAAAATAGGATTTAAATTATACGACTAAACATTCCGAACTCAAAATTGTGACTTAAAATTTTTGAGACAATATGTAGTTTTAAACGCTCTATCGATTGATGCATAATACAACAAGGTCAACCTGTCTACAGGTAAGAGAAATGTAATTCCTCCCGCGATTTGCATATTCAAATAATTTGTCACCAACAAATTAAAAATTTCAAGTATCAACATCAGGACGATTGCTACTAACTAGAATAACATAAAAACAACATAAAAAAGTCTGGTCATCGCTGAAAATCTCGAAATAGATGGCAAAATCTTAAAATTTAAAATTTTTCACTAGACAAAAATGCAAATCATTCGCGTCACATTTAATTAAAAAATCTAATATTCTACGATTAGATGTAACTTTTCATGGCGAACAGAATGAGGTATCACATGACTAGAAATAAAAAACTAAAAAAATTCATTTTTTCCGCAATTTTCAATTCGATTTGATTCATTCAATTTAAGTTTTAAAAAAATTTCCAAGCACACGTGTTGACTTTTTTCTTCGGAGGGTTCATAAAAAGAGTTTGTACAGTTTTTATCCATTAGTCCACTTACAACAGGGTGGCAGCTTTTTTTGCAAACTTTGAAATTTGCACTTGAATAAAAATGTAAATTTTGATGCTTAGCAAAAATCTTTGAAAATGGCAGTATGGTCTGGTTAGTACTATCGATCCTGGAAAAATCATCCAAATACGATCAAATCCGAAGAATTTATTAAAGAAATAACCGAAAAAAGTGGCAATTGAAAACATAGGAACACACCTAAAGTCAAACATAGTATATAGGAAGCTACCGCTTCCTATATGATATCTTGCTCGAGGAATAAGCAATTTTTGTCGCACATTGTTTTTGATGTCATAAAATTGTATCATATTCTGCTCCTCAGCAACATTGTACCATGTATTTGCGTAAATTATTTCAGCTAACCCAACCTCCCAGTCGCCAGTTGATGCGATTTGTCTAGGCAGATTGGTAGCAAAAGTGGCTGCAGTATTTGTTTCTTGTGAATTGCTCGGAAGCGTTATGCAAAACTGTTTCCTATCTATTTTTTTATAAGCATAGTTTATTGAAATATTTATAAATTTTTTTACTGAGCATAGATAGAAGAATGTTTGGGAAACTTATGCCTTTGCTCATGCAGACCAAAAAGTAGATACACATATGACCACAGCTGATTGAGAAAAGCCCTTGTGCTTGCATATTATTGTATGTAAATGAGAGCGCACTATCAGAAATGTATTTATGCAATTGCACAGGTGGTTCTAAGCCATAGCTGTCAAAATACTTGCAATGCTTCTTATTTTGAAAATAATTTGCGACCCAGTGTGATCTTGGCTCCTCTCTGGGGTCCAAATTTACAACTAGAGCCGCAGGGTAGGTTCTTATGGGTGGCAGACGATCTATGGAGAAAACGCCTGCAAATGTATTATTATGTCTGAGAATTTTGAATATTTCAATACTTTTTATGTTTATGCATCATAGTCATGAAACGTATTTCGGCTTTTATCAATCATTACTTAAGTTATCAAATTCAGCATATATAATGATTTCAATGCCAGAATCGGGCAAATTCTCAGAAAACCTAACAGCAATGCTTGTTGTTCCTTCACGAACTAGGTCCCAGTGTCCTCCATCATCTGCATCAGGAGTCAAATCGAACACAAAGAAGCAGTGACTTGTTTTAAAATCTTCTCTGCTTATAAAATTACCTTCATGCCGAATATCTAATGCATCAAACATCTGAGTATAGGCTCGCAAGTACCTGTCATGCTTAAATGAAATGCTGAGTGGGTAAGCAGGATATGTTATACCTCCACACGTTACTTTTACATCATTTATGCTGAACGGTTTGAAGTTGAAATGCGATTTTGCTAGATTGCCTCGATAAGCACTGCCTTCAACACAGGCAAGCACTATACGCCTAGGCAGCTGACCAGTGAACAATGTATAATTGGGCGTTTCTCTAGCAGGATTTGAAATGTGCAAATTAGTCAAAGCTACTCTCCTTATGGGATATTTTGCAGTATACGAAAGCATTGTTTGCTCAAGAGCTAAATTCACAGTGTCCAAAACCTCAACTTTTCGAATAACAAATTTCATTTGTGAGACTTTCAAGTCAAGGTTGACATCCTCCAACCCCTGCAAAACAAATGCATTATTATTTCTGTGTAATTCTAGGCGGAAATCGGTAAAATTGACTAAATATCTGTCTTGCAAGAACATGTCAATGTGCAGTGGGGCCGCAACTTCCACAACATTTTCATCTTAGAACATTTTTGAACGTTTTTTGAATGCTTCATTGTCTTTTGTGTCAACATCACATCCACCTTCATGGTAGTACAGCGCAGATTGCAAATGTGAATGCTTGGCATCATACCCATAATTTAATTCGGTTTCAAAATACGATCTATGTGCATTATTTATTAGCGCTGTCAAATACTAATTTGCCTGCTAAAAAGCATTTTACCTGCTTAAAGAGAGTCTTGCCAATAAGATTGATAGGTGCATAGTCAGGCACTGCTGCTCCAGCAGCACTTACTGGTTTTTTGATTCTAAGTAGCATGTAAATGAAGTTTTTATTGAGCTGAATGTAATTTGGATCAGGAGGTACTCTAAATTCATATGGTTCCTCATTAGTAATAGGATTTGTAGGTTGAATTTCATGCCAAAAACCACACTTTATCACTACTTGAGTAGGAGGGACCGTAAAAAGGTCCAGTTCAGTCTTGGTACTGGGGATAGATTTTCCGTTTATGAGAGCCACTTTTTTGTTTTGCAAAAGCATCTATCATGCTAGTATTTATAGACTTTGGGCGGCTACCAAGACCCTCTCCTTGCTGCTGCTGAAGGGCTTGAGAGGCTTCATCAAACAATTGAGCAGCTCCTCGCTTTGAGTGTTCTTTAGTAGACTCAAAAAGCGGTTTTCCCTGGGCCAAATCAGATGCTATGTTTTAGCCTGCAACTAGAGCATGTTTTCCAACTCGCCTACCAATTGACTGCAAAAGTGGGACCATTATTCTAAAAAGCAAACGGAAAAGACTGCCAAGACCCACACCCCACTGGTATGGGATGCCTTTATACCCTTCCAACCCATAGCCTGTTTGGGCGGCCTGCCCTGTGTAGTAGTCCAACCAAATGTTGTGATTGTTCGGATTGAATTGAACATGTATTTTTGTAATTTTGTTTGAATAAATTAAATGTGATAGTATTTATAGACTTTCATCCCAGTCGAATTCACTACCTGCAGCGAAGATCTCCTTACCTTGTCTATTTACTATACTTTCTAGTGGAACCTATGTGCGATTAAACACTTTCAGCAATTCTTTTGTGCCAGAGTGCCTGCTTATTTTCTATGCTCACGTGCAAGATCATTTAGTAAATCTGTAATGTTTGAGCCTTCAATTCTATTGCCATCTATCACAAGATCACCATTAGGCTCAATTTCAATAAATGGGTTTGTACAACTGTAGTGAAGAAGGAGTTTTGCCTTTGAAGTCTGATTTTCTTGGCATACCAACAAGCACATCTTCATCACTTGATGCATTCTTTGCATCTTCAACTGTACTAGCTCTATATGGCTGCTGCTTTTGTTCATACAATCGTTTAAATCTGTTAAGCACCTGATTGTATTTCATGAGTTTTATTTCAGGAGCTATACTTTTGCTATGCCAAAGTTTTTGCAAGTCATTATTCAAGGAATCTAGCACAACATCAATAGGTATAGTCCTGTCTCTGATTTCAGCAGGTATAAGAATCATTTTTTCAGTATGTTTCATTTTCTACCAGCTATTGCATCAGCTAACAAACTACCAGCTATTGCAAGTATGGGAGTAAGTATTGTTTGCTAGGTAGCTTATTTGATTCTGATATCTTCGAACTTTATTTATATCCTTTTTATCAAAAGGAATATTACCATTCAGAAAGTTTCTTGCACAGTCACAGCGGTTCTTTGAGGTTGCTTTGCTTGACTTAGGAGATGCAAACAACCAATATTGCGTGTTAATCGTTCTTCACCCATTATTCCCTTTTTGTTGCAATATCTCTGCTAGTATTTATAGAATTCTGCATATAAACAGTTGGATGCCTGCTAAAAATATTTGTTTTAAGCCTGAGCTCATCTCTAACATTTTGAGTTAATTCAATTAAAAGGTAACCATGTGGCTGAGAAGTAGCATCAGAATAAGCTTCTAGAAAATATTTAGTATTGGCAGGATAGAGCAGTCTGGAAAGCATTTGTGCCTGTAGCTGATCAGCAGGGTGTTTGAATAAAATTATATAATCAGAGATGATGCGTGAAGTTCTTAGACTATCAAAGAAAACGTTTTGAACAATGTGTATAATGCTAATGTTCCAATGATGTCAACTCCTTGTAAAAAGTTGCACGATCTGGGCATTACCCTTGCTCTGTTGCATAAGATCATCGAGAATCAAAAGTTGAGGCATATGACTAAATTGTTTTAGGTAATTAAAATCAGGAAGCCCTTCTATGAATAAAACATCCTTTAATTTTTTATAAAGAGGCTGATTTTCTGCGACGCACCACCAAATCTTTTTGATTTTAGTATCAATTAGGCATGCTCTATTCTCAATTAATCGCTTTACAAATGTTGTTTTGCCTGACTTTATTGGTCCTGAAATAAGGCAGGCAAAAGGATAGTGGACCATCATGGTTTTAGGTATAAATATAAGTCTTTCAGGAAATATTTATAGGAAAATGGTGACTATACAAAATATTTTACTGACAACAGCACTACCCCCTACGCTAAACTTGAAGAAATCTACCAGAAATTACCAAAGATTGCACAATACAATTATTTGAGATTTCCAGTGATTGTATTTCGACTACCCCAGGCAACATTACTGATTTTCAAATTGGGTAAAATTGTATGTGTTGGAGCCAAAACAGTGAAAGATGGTGAAAGTGCTATAAAAGCAGCTGTTGATGCATTAAATGCTAGAAGTGATAATTTAAAGGTGAAACCCCATATGTTTGCAGGTTTGGCAAATTTAGGGTTCCGCATTAATCTTTGCAAATTTTATGAGCTGGTGAAAAGAAAATGCATGTATGAAGTGGAATTGTTTCCTGGTTTAATATACAAATTAAAAAATACAACATTTTTGCTGTTCAACAGCGGAAAATTGATTCTTACACGTGCAAAACAGGAGCATGTGTTGCACAGAGCATATGAAATAGTTTCAACAATGCTTGAGAAATGCAGATTTGATACATAATATTTCAAAATTTACAAAAAATTCTCCAAACTTTACAAATAATATTCCAAACTTTACAAAAAATATCAAACTATACAAAAAATATTCCAAACATCACAAAAAATATTCAAAACTTTACAAAAAATATTTCAAACTCTACAAAAGTACTCAATATCGCCACATGCGTTCTTTAAGCGTACTATTAAGGCGCTCATCAATACTAGCTTTCATTTTGCTTTTGGTCGTGAAAAAGTCAATAAATTGAGATTTCAAAAATTGCTGAAATTCCTTGTTTGTAAACTCAGTTCCCTGATCCGTTTGCAGTTTATATGGTTTACGGCCCGACGATTTGAAAAAATTGAGTTGAAATTTATATCCTTCTTTGAATTTGCTCAACGACTGCATGTCTGCCAAATGTGCTTGCCACTGGCATCAACCCCGCTAACTATTACCTTGTTACGCGAATATTGCTTCTTTGCAGGTTTGTGTAGTGTGTATGTGGGTTGCTTTTCTAACCATGTTTGTACCTTTTCGAATTTTATTGCTGGGTGCAGCTTTTTTACTCTAGCAAAAAGTTGGTTCGCCCCTGTATACCCAGTTTGAGAGTCATAATATAATTTTGTCAATAATTTATCCATTTTTACATTTATTTTATTTTTTGAATATTTATGCTCTTATTGGCCGATCAAACTGATCGTTTCCGGCTCCCACCACGTGGAGGTTAAGAGCACTGGGAGCCTGCGTTTTTAGAAAACGCACATTTTACTACTGTAAATTCACAACACACGATTTACTTCTTGCAAAACACAATTATCATATATGTTTTCCCACATGTTCTTTCCATTTTGATCAAAATTCGCATGCAAGCCACACGAAGAATCAACATCTTTGTCTAAAATGGCTGCTTTTAATTTTAATGCAAAAATCCAAAATGCTTCGCGTTTATCAATTTCGCGCTGTTCCTCCTTGAATGCATCGCTCATGTATCCCCAGAAACAGGAGCCTATGCTCTGAACATTTCTGACGCTCAATTAGCGATTGTTAGGTTTTCCAACCACCTTTCACACAAACTGGTGGTACGCTAGTTCACCGGGTTAGACATGCTTCCTTAAGCTTCACATACATAATATACCTAATGTGTACCCTTATTTATCTTATTTATAGACTTAGTAAGCTGTTTTGGCCTTTTCTTCCTCAGCCTGCTGATCAGAATAGCGCATTAGCACTCGTTTGCCTGCTTCTTGCATGGCTCTATTAAACTCACTGCACTCAGGGCACATTGGTATATTCAAATACCACCTGCCAGAATTTGTTTCAAAAATTTCCCTTTCAGAACTATTTTTCTGACAATAATAACAAAGCTGGATCATTAAGGCATACATGGGCCGATCCAGCTTTCTGCCACAGAGCTCTATGACCGATTTGATTTACCTGCCATAAGGCTTTTTCTCCACTTCCACAAAAAAGACGCTTTTTAAGTTCTCTTATTCCTTCCATTTAAGTACTAAGAAGACTAATTAAACAGTAGACCATTATTAGTATTTATAGATTTCAGGAGTGAGCTGTTTATTTCAGTCAATTCTTCCGGATTCATACAATTTAAACAACATTAATAGTGCAATAATACTCTAATATTTATAATTTATGTCCCGGCGGTTCTTCTACTATATGGAACCGTTATCCGAGCCAGTACCTACCTATGTGTGTAAAGTAAAAGACTTGGCTATTAGTTCGCTGCACTCGGGCAGCTTTAGCTCGTTCGGCTCGAAAAGCCTGCTAACCGCGAACAGGTAACTCGCCTCTCTTCATCTTTCTCTTCTTCCAGAAAAATTGACAGTGTAAACAAACTCGGTATACTGTAGTCTGCGCGCTAAAATTTTGTACACAGCATACCTGATGTATACCCACCCTACCCCTAACATTTGAGCCTAACCCGTCCTCTATTTCTAAAGTTATAATACTACATGAGAAAGTGTAAAGTAGATTGATATACTGTAGGCTGCGCGCCAAAATTCTTTGCTCAGCATGCCTCGCCTATATACATCATATAATGAAAATTTGAAAATTTGAACAAAGTTCGGCTGATGATTCTTGGAAATTAATGCTATACGAGAAAGTGTCAACTAATGCTGGTATACTATAGGTTACGCGCTAAAATTCTGTGCGCAGCATGCCTAACATATATTTAACATACTCTGAAGATTTGATTCTGATCCGACCGCTGGTTCTTGAGTTATAAACCTTCAAAAATATCCCCCATGGACATTTCCCCCTGGGAAATTTACCCCTCCCCTGGTTCTGGACTCCTGCACCCCTGGAATGGACGCGCTTCCTCCCCGGACATGTCCGGGCATGCCCCCATACTACAACACAGGCTATGCTAAAGCATTGCTCCCTAAGAAAAGATAGGGAACAGATTCTGAGCCCATCCGCCTATGCTATAACACAGGCTATGTTATAACGTTGCTACCTAGAGAGACAGGGCTTTCTGCTACTTACGGGCATGCTAGTATACCTACATTTAGTCTGTTTCAAGTCAACTTACACGTTTCCTACTATTTTAAACCAACAATTTCTTCAATTGTCTTGGTTGTATCGATGTTTGCTATTTCATTCAATTGGCTTAGAAAGTCTGTTAGTTTACTTAATATAATTTTCCATAGCTACTGCATAGCTACCGCTGCTTTTTCAATCATTTTTACAGTTCATTATTTATTTTAATCGGTTGGCCGCAGAATATACTTCGATTTTTTGCGTTGATTAGAGAAAGTGTGATTTTTAGCAGATTTTGCGACTTTGGGTAGCTTTTACCTAGTCCCCTCCTTTTACATCCTTAATAATCCATAATTCCAAGTATATTCATCTTGTTTGTTCCATCGAAGCATTTTTCTTTGCTAAATAATCATCGTTTTTTTGCGATTGAAAAAATTTAAATATTCAGTTAAGCCTTGGAAGCTACAAACGCACAATTTCCAGCTTGAACAATTTTTTTGAATGTGTTAAGCGTTTCTGATGAATAATTTTAACAGCCGATATAGTACAAAGTGAAAACTATATTTTAGAATACCTGCGTACTGTTGTCGAGACATGCACGCTGGGGAGCGTGTAGGGGGCTTAGGAGGCTCAGGGTTCATACCTTCAAGAATGGAAAGGTGGAAAATATTCTGGGGAGGTAAAATAAAGGCCACGAAGGATCAAAATTATAAATTTTTTTAAAAGAAGTACTTGAAATTGACCAGGAACTCTGGAATAACGTAGTCTAACAGCTAATTAGCATTTATAATATGATCATTTTTGCCAAAGAAAGCTCATTTTTTGACCCTCACGGCTATACTTTGCATTGATATGTGTTTTCCATTCAGTATCGTAGGTAACGAACCCAGTGGCTGCAATTGTTTTAAATTGATACGGTACGACCATAGGTTGGTAGCACTGAAATTTTATGGGTTAGGGTGTGGGGGTGCATGATTTTTCAACGGTTAAAAATGGTCTTAAAAATTGTGGAATGGCTAAAAATTGCATTTTTTTATCATTTCTCAACGAGCACTATCCATTGGCATCAAGCAATCGCTAAAGAACGAAAAATTTTAAAAACTGAATTCTAGGGAGTATTTTGTTTTAGCGGCTTATTTGACTTTCTGTGGGAAGTGCCTACCCCAAACCCCCACGCCCACGTGTGGGTGCGACCATATGTAACGGTTTGAATTTTCTGAGGTCAGACTCAGAAAATTTAATAAAGTGCCATAAAGAAGCCATCAATCGATGAAAAAACCACTAAATAAATAAACCGTCCACCATAATAAAAAAGCGGATATCACAGTGCAATAGATTAAAATTCAGACGAGTGAATCATTCACTTTCATTTTCATTTGATTGAGAGCTGTGAAATAAAGAATACAAAGGTAAGCACGAACACAAAGATTAACGATGCAGTATGTACGCATGTACACTGAGGACCATACTTGGGCGTAGGAGGTTTAGGGAGTATGCACTCCCAAAAACCAAAATACCCCCTTCAGAATTCAATTTTTGAGAATTTTTTTGTTTTCTTCGCTACGCGTGATGCAAATGGATAGTGCTCGATGAGAAACCTTGAAAAATGGTGTTTTTCCGCCATACCAACATTTTTAAGGCCATTTTTCGACTTTTGAAAAATCTTGCACTCCCCCACCCCTACCCCACAGAATTTTGGTGCCGGCCACCTATGCTGAGGAACCGAAGGAACTGGTCCGCTCCCAAGCCAAATTTGGCCTACTACCTTCGTATCTAAATCGTGCATTTGACCAAACACGCATGTGGGGTATCCCTACGTTGAAATAATGGAAGATTTTCTGGAAAAAATCAAACGAAATAAAATTAAAAAAAGTGGATTAATGTGGTTTTCGTGCTATTTTAACATTTACACCTGAGGCCAGCTGGGCTGAAAAGCATTCTCTACCTCTGTGCCACGCTGTACATCCCTACATATAGTTATGTTGCGTGCAATCAGACGTGCTTGTTTAGAGGGTGAAGAGTTACGGCATCTTGTTGACCAACTGGAAAACCAAAAGATATTTTTTTGAGAAAAGAAAAGCGTGATCAAAACGTGTGAACTATGGTAATGTTTTTTAAAGATATTTCAAGATTATGCCAATCTATGGTCGTTTAACTTTCAACTATTACCATAGGTACATGACGTTTCATCGTAAAATAATCATGATGTAAATCGAGGATGGTCTGATAAAGTTTTTAATTAATAAAAATTTTATGAGACACTTCCTCACAAGATTTTTATTCGACGCAATGTTTTTGTCTTCAAGAAAATTAGCATACGTTTTAATATGTACGTGCGCGTTATACGATTTGAATAACCGCGTCTCTATTCTAGCGTTATCTTGTGCTAGTCTAATCACCTCCGATATACAATTATTCGAAAAATATGATAATGCTTAGTTTAGTAGAGCAGAGTAGTCCAAAATTTAGAATCTGATAGAATCTGATTGGATTAATATTCAATAAACAAGTGAAAAAGAAGAAGATATGTAATCACACTAAAGACTTCTACGTGGTTTGAAGCTTTTGAATCATAGGTGAAAAGCACCAAAATTCTGAAGAGGGGGAGGTGTGCAAGCGAAACATATACTACTTTTCATCGTTTCTCATTGAGCACTATCCATTGGCAGTAAATAATTGCGAAAAAAACTTTGGAATATTTTCAAAAATTGAATTCTCAGGAGAGGGGGGGTATTTTGGTTTCTATGGAGAGGAGGGTATTCAGCCCTTTTGGGGGTGCTTATCTCCTAACCCCAACCCAACGCCCACGCATGCTCAGTATCCGGCAGACCCAGCAGTATTGAATTTTTGGCGTCTTTTTCACAATTTTGAGAATTTTCGCCAATCTAAGCTTCTCGAGATTTTGGTGCCTGCTTTATTTAGATAGATCCTACCCAACTGCAAGAGATTGTCAGTGTAAATAAAAATAAGACTTCACATCATAGATGGGCGGCAATCAAGTACGTCGGTAGGGCCGATGGGCCTAATCGGCAAAAATAGCACAAAAATTATATCATGGGGATCTGTCGATAAGGGTCACCTTAATCCTTGCTGGTGCAGACTATCCGAATGCTTTATGCTACACTCAAAATTTACTGCAAATATTTTGAAATATTCTAGTGAGTTTGTTGTTGATGAAGAAAAATGGAAAACAGTTCAAAATTCCTTCTCCTGAGAGTAGGTAATACGCAATCTCGAATTTTCAAATGGCTGAGCTGGTGAAATATCTTGAATGTTCAATGTTCTAGTAGATAATGTATTCTTAAGAAAGGCCGTATAGATATGAATCAAATTAAATTCCACCTTGACTTGCGGCTTGTAGACCTTTTCAAGGTTGTTTTGTGTTTCAAATTTGAGTTTTATCATTTTTATGGCCCAAATTTTACTCCATTTTCTTTTTTTAAATGCGTAATATATGCATAGCTTGTAAATAGCTGTGTTTCACTGATGATTATTTTGAAGCACAAGTCCGAGGGATTCAATTCTGAGATAAAAAAGTAGAACAAACGGGCAAAAGAGAAATCCATTAGTCCTTTTTAAAATGTGCGAACCTGCTCTAAGTTCAACAGACACTGGCGCCTCGCCATCTTTATAGCAAACCGTATCGACAATTACTCTACCAGCTACCTCCAAATAAGCCATAGGTAGATTGATATTCCGATCCAAAGAGAATATAGCTGCCGGGGAATCATTCACAAGGATCTGGTAACAAAAGCTGCTATACACACTAATACTATCTTGCAAACATTGAAGAATGAATGAAAAACCACAGCTGTAATTGTTGTTAGGAGACTCGATGCTTATTACTTTGCAAGTTATATAACAAGCGACCAAAAATGCTAGTACATAAATAATATCGATTTTTCATTTTATTCTAAAACGGGTCCGAATAGCCGCTCTAAGCGACCTTCTGTACCTTGCACTAGAGAATTATTTAAAAACAAACAACCGATTGATTAGGCTGAGGTCACAAGAAACAATAATCGAGCATAGAACGGTATTGTGATTAAAGTGCTTGTAGCAGTTTTATTCTGAATATCGCGTGATGTTATCGGATGAATCTTTTTTTCGATGTTAAGATAAATAGTGCGAACCTACATTAAATTTTTTGATCAATAAAATCGTCAAAGTATAATAAGCGGCGGATCGAGAATTGTCTTTAGAGAGCGGTTCACATCAACGATACTTGCCCTGCATAGCCAGTTTGTAAAATGGGGGATTAAACCCGTCAGACTTTTGACATCATATAATCTCAAAAGTCGCATAGACCTTGAAGTAGTTTGCTGTTCCAATAAACAATCAGATTTCAAGCAGTTTTGCATTGAAATAGCGATAGTTGCACTTTTTTGGACTCATTGTTTTCATATTTTTCCTACAATAGTTTTTCTTTTATTTTCAGACGGTCCACAATTGAGAAATCCTTCCCTACATGATCTTCTACCTGAAACTATAGAAAGTGATTAAAAGATTCAAGTATTTCGATTAAAATTATTATTTAGTGTTTTCCAGTATTTGATTTTAACTACAGTTTGAAATTAGACGAGGGATTTTCTCTATAATTCCAAATCTTCTTTTTGTAAAAATGCATATTAAGCAATGTCCGTATTCGAAATTGAAGGACTGCGTCTAATGATGAATACCAAGCCTGAAATCCGGTATAAATTGAAAAATCTCTTTAAATTACATTATTGCACAGCTTTGGTCAATGTAAAGCTATTTTAGAGAAACTTTTCAGTTTTCATTATTTTTGATCTTTGTTTTGCCTCTTTTCCTAGGAAAAAGTTTACATTATCTTATTGTGAGAAATCTAGAATATTCCTTTGCCCCGACAGGCATATGCATGTCTGGTCATCACCTTATATGATAAGTAGAGTTTATGAATGGGTTCAGGTAATTAGCGTTCTTGAGCCAAAATTACATCAAAAACTGATACAAATGCCAACAACATTAAAACTACATTTATTCGCTATTTAAGTCAAAGCGACAGAAAATAAATTGAACAATATAGCATATCTCCTAAATGCATATTTCCTATTAGTAAATCGATAATTACTGATGATTAGCAGCGTTTAGCGGAAGCGATTCAAGTGTGCCATTTCGGGCCAAATACACCATCTCTTGGAAAGCACATAAGGTTTAGTTGTTTTTTCAAAAAAAAAATTTCAGATTTCAAAATCAAACTGAAGTCCGGTCATCTTACGGCAAGCTCCAGAGGTCTCACCTGCGTAAGAATCAAATTTTTCATCCTATTTTGTAGTAAAATATGTAACATTATTATTTCAATTGAATTTGAAAAAGGTCACATCATAAAAGATTAATTCTCACCAGCAAGCTGTTCTGCTCGTGATACAAATCGAGCTTAAACGTTTCCTCAGTATTGAATAATGTGTACGATTGAGTTTGATCGTGCAAAGTTTCGTTCAATTTGAGGCTGAGAACGATTCGCTGAAAAGTGAGATAAGAATCAATGTCGGAGGGCATATTTCAGAGCAAAACAAGCCTTATTACATCTTTCGCCCGTCTCATTGTCAACAAAAAAACTGACTGGTTTTTCGCGTTCATAATGTTCAGAACAAAAACATTCGCCTCTCGCTCGAACGAAGCGCGGACCGAAATCATTCTTCCAGAATCGAAACCCTGACGCAATACCATATATTGTGGCTAAAGTCAGATGCGGAAAGTTATATATAATTGAGTAAAACTCAGAACAAATAAAATTCATAAAAAATTCCCTGAATACGAGATCTTATTCTGTTTTGAAGTTTTTTACAAGATGAGAAAATTCTACTCTCATTCTGTCGCATGCTTGCATTTTCATCGCATCTCCCGTATTCATACCACTTCTTCCATCATCACAATTGTTCATTTTCTGTTTATGCCTACTTCTGCACATTCCACTGATTGTGGAACGCAATTTGTATTTGTGTAATCCAGAGCAACTTATAAAAGAATTACATTTAGTCGTAATTACAAAAAAATGTAAAGGTCGCACAGCAGAAAATCTAAAATTTTTAGGGTTTGAAATAATTTAATTCGAATTTCAAGCTAAATTAAATGATTAATTTTGTCGAAAATGCATCTAGTATTTTATATTATCTCAAGCAAGTTCAAACGTTAAAAGCTTGTGATACAAAGCAAAAACTCTGTGGTATAGACAACATCGGAATGGATTGTGAATATGCTGCTAAAATAATTGGCGAGACAGCTCGCCAAAATTTTTTGCACATTTTAATGACGAAGGTTTTACCTGTCTAATGCAACAAGTTTCGAAATCCTTTGTTCGTAATGCCCAAGTTATAATACAAAATCAGGATATTCTGTTTTTTATAACCTACACTTTAAGGCTTCGCCATTTGAAGTAAAAGCTTTTGACCATTCCGTATATATTTTAGATTTTCGACTTAAATCTAATGAAGTTATATTCTGTGATAATTGTGGTGTGTGCAGAAACTTATTTACTCTAATAATACCTAATTGGCAATAATTGTTTGTACTATGTTAGGCTGCACTATTACAGATCGATTCAGTGAGGCATCAATCGAATACAAAATTATTCAATCTCACTAATTAAATTCCTGGGGTAGCTTTGGACGATGTTAATGGGAAAAAATGTTGCGATGCTTAACAGACTTACAAAATCCCATTCGGACGTGCTTCGGTCAAAAATTGTACAATTAGTCGCAATATTTTCGGCTTCTGAAACCGATATACGAGTAAGTGAGAAAAAAGATCAAGGACAGAAAAATGTGTTTAAAACTATTGCTTCACATCGTTCTCACCATAAACGGTATAATTAGAACTCGATGGCCTACTATATTTGACTTAATGAAAAATACGACATGATTATATGCATTTCGGAATGAGTAATCAATGTGCTTTCAGCAGTATGTGCTTTTAGGTCCGGTGTTACAGTAATAAGCTTACTGTAAGCTTTTAAAGACAAAGTGGTTTATGATCACTCAAAAAAGTATTTTATACCGTTTAGATTTTTGAGCAAATCTCAGAAATCGCTGCTCCAATTCAGGCAAAAAGAAGTGTTTTAGATAGAAAGTTTTGGGGCGCAACTATTTTGCAGAAAAAAATCAAAATTATTCATTACTGTAGCTTGTCAACTCGAAAAAATAACGAAAAATGGCTCAGGATTTCATTTATCTCGTATTGTAGATACATAGGAAGCTCGATAGTAGCAAAATAGTTGCGTGTTTATATGGGCTTTCCTGCGCAATAAGCGCAGTTAAACAAGAGTTGCTCGTTCTACCGGTTTGATCAATACAAATTTCAGTCATGGGAGCAGCATATTGGAAAAACAATACATTAAGCTGTAGCTATCTGATTACCATACACAGTTCAACAGTTAAGCATATTTTGAAAAGAGCAAAGACAAATGATTACTCGTTTGTCTGATTTGGATAAGTGGAAAAAAGTTCAATATGGCTGCCATTATAGTTACTGTAATAAAAAAGAGCGTTTTTTACAAAAAGATTTATATTTTTTACTGCTTCAGGATATTTGGCATTTTTTCTATAAATAGATAAAGAATTGCATGCTCTTTCTAATGATATATGTTTCGGAGTATGGCTTTCAATAGATTTTTAGATATTGGCATTTTGGCATTTTTTCTATAAATAAATAAATAATGGCAGAAGACAATACGGAAAATTCTCTCGACTCAAATTATGATAATCAATTTTAATTATGATGAAGAATTGAAATTGAATCATGAAAATTGTTCCAAAAATTCAAGAATGGTGATGTTAGATGATAATTTTCTTGAAAATTAAATGGAAAAAGTTATGGAAAAAAAGCGCGCTGTTTATTAGAATGAATACGGTAATTATAGTTTGCTTGATAAATTGTTAAATCATAATTATATTTGCTTATGGCAGTTATGGCATATTCCATATAGCACAAACGAGTATTCTTCAAGACTTTCATTATGTTGTCGAATTAGTGGCAATCAAGATAGATTGGTATTCGGATCTCGAATTTTTGAATGGCTGAACTGGTGAAATGTCTTGACTGTTCACTTTTCTTGTAGATACAATATTCCTAAAATCGGTCATATAGATGTGGATTGAATTAAATCCTAACTTATATTGCGGCTTGTAGACGTTTTCAAGCTTTTTTTGTTTTTCAAATTTGAGTTTTATCTTTTTTATGGCCTGAATTTTACTCCATCCCCCTCTTAAAATGCGTCATGCATTGTTAGCCTGTAACTGGCTATGTTCCACTGATAAATTTAACATCCTTTTTAATCACAAATCCGAGGGTTTTGATTCTGAGATCAATAAGTAGAACACACAGGCAACCGTGAAATCCATTAGTCCTATTCAAAATGGGCGAACCTGGCTCCTTGACGTCTTTATAGCAGACCGTATCGACAATTACTCTACCAGCTACCTCCAAATAAGCCATAGATAGGTTGATATTCCGATCCAAAGAGAATATAGCTGCCGGGGAATCCTCCACAAAGATCTAATAACAAAAGCTGCTATACACATTAATACATTCCAGCAAACACTGAAGAATGAATGACAAATCAAAGCTGTAAACGTTGTTAGCAGACTCGATGCTTACAGTGGCGGATCAAGGATTTTCCTAAGGGGGGGCGGTACTCCTAAGGGAGGGGGCGAAACCCTGATTTGAACGGAAAAATTAGCCGTTTTAATCCGAAAATTGCTAAAAATGGCTCAAAAATCCTTAATTCTGCGCACTAAATTGGACCAATGGGGGGGGGGGGGCGGCCGCCACCCTCTAAATCCGCTCCTGGATGCTTATGACATTGCAAGTTACATAAAAAGCGCCCAAAAATGCTAGTACACTCTTAACCAATATGAAAAATAACGATTTTTGATTTTATTTAAAACGGGTCCGAATAACCGCTCTAAGCGATGTTTCTGTACCTTGCACTAGAGAAATAATTAGAAACAAAGAACCGATTGATAAGGTTGAGGTTACAAGAAACAATATCGAGCATAGAATATTATTATGAATAAAGGGCTTCTAACTATTTGAACTTTATTTCAATTCTGAGATAAGTATTGCTAACTTTCTCTTGAATCTTTTATCAATAAAAAAGCCAAAGTTTAATTAGCGGCGGATCAAGAATTTTCGTTAAAGAGCGCATCACAGTAAGGAAACTTGCCCATTACAGTCAGTCTGTAAAATGGGTAATTAAACCCGTCAAAGTTTTTAACATCATAATAAGTCGCATTGACTTGAAGCAGCTAGCTATTTCAATAGACAATCAGAATTTGAGCAGTTATGCATTAAAATAGCGATAGTTGCACTTTTTTCAACTCATTGTTTCCAAATTTTCCCATGATAGTTTTCTTTTTATTTTCTGATGGTCCACACCTGAAAAATCCTTCCGTACATGTACTTCTTCCAGAAACTGAAAAAAACTGAATAAAAAATCTAAGTATTCCACTCAAAATTATTTTTTTAGTGATTTCCAGCATTTGATTTTGACTACAGCTTTAAATAAGACAAGAGATTTTTTCTAAAAATTTAAAATATTCCCGTTTTCGAGAAGAAAGTCTATTTAACAATATTCGTATTCGAAATTTGACGGAACTGCGTCAAATGATGAACATCAACCTCAAAAACCGGTTTAAATGCTGAAATCGCGTTGAAACTACATTATTTCACAGTTTCTGGTCAATTTCGAGCTATTCTCAAGAAACTTTTCGATTTCCATTAATTTTTGGTCTTCATTTAGCCTCTTTATCGCGAAAAATTTTACATTCTCTCATTCTGAGAATTCTAGAAACACTCCCTTTCCCGACGTGCATGTGCATGTCTGGTCATCACAATATATGCTCATCAGAGCTGGAGTATGGGGTGAGGTAATCAGCTTTCTTGAGCCTAAATTACATCAAAAACTGGTACGAAAGCTAACAACATTTAACTACATTAATTCGCTATTCAAGTCGGAGCACCAGAAAATAAATATATAAAGATCTCCTTAATCCATGTTTTCCATTAGGAAATCGGTGATTACTGAGGATCAGCAGCGTTAAGCGGAAGCGTTTTAATAGAGCAATTTTGGGCTAAATACCTTCAAATCTTGAAAAGCACAACCGGTTCAGGTGACTTTCAGTGCTATGCAAATTTCAACATCAATCTGGAGTCCGGACATCTAACGGAAAGCTCCAGAGGGTTTTACCAGCGTAAGAATCAAATTTTTATCCTATTATGTAGTGTAATATGTTACAATATTAGTTCAATTGAATTTAAAAAAGGTCACATCATAAAAGATTAATTTTCACCAGCAAGCTCTTCTGCTCGTGATACAAATCGAGCTTAAACGTTTCCTGAGTATTGAATAATGTGTATGATTGAGTTTGATCGTGCAAAGTTTCGTTCAATTTGAGGCTGAGAACGATTCGCTGAAAAGTGAGATAAGAATCAATGTCGGAGGGCATATTTCATAGCAAAACAAGCTTTATTACATCTTTCGCCCGTCTCATTGTCAACAAAAAAACTGACTGGTTTTTTGCGTTCATAATGTTCAGAACAAAAACATTCGCCTCTCGCTCGAACGAAGCGCGGACCGAAATCATTCTTCCAGATTCGAAACCTTGACGCAATACCGTATATCGTGGCTGAAGTCAGATGCGGAAAGTTATTGAAAATGGAGTAGAACTTAGAACAAATAAAATTCATAAAAAATCAAAAAACTGAAAAGTACTTAGAGCCAAGTCGCAAGAAAAGAGGAATTTGAGCAATAGGCTATGCCTGAATACGAGATTTTATTCTGTTTTCAAATTTTATACAAGATGAGAAAATTCTACTCCCATTCCGTCGCATGCTTGCATTTTCATCGCGTCTTCCGTATTCATACCACTTCTTTCATCATCATAATTGCTGATTTTCTGTTTATACCTACTTCTGCACATTCCACTGATTGTATTCTTTGTATGAATATTAGTTAATAATAATTTGTATTTGTGTAATCCAGAGAAACTTATATAATAATGACATTTAGTCGCAATTACAAAAAATATCAAAGTTGCGCAGCAGAAAATCTAAAATTCTTGAAGTTTGAAATAATTTAATTCGAATTTCAATCTAAATTAAATAATTAATTTCGTCGGAAATGCATTTAGTATTTTATAAAATCTCAAGCAAGTTCAAATGTAAAAAGCTTGTGATATAAAGCAAAAAATCTGCGGTAAGTACAAAATCGGAATAGCTTGTTAAGATGCTGCTAAAATACATGGCGAGAGAGCTCGCCAAAATTTTTCACACATTTTAATGCCGAAAGTTTTATCTGTCTCCAAAATCCTTGGTTCGTAATGCCCAAGTTATAATGCAAAATCAGGATATTCTCTTTTTTATAACCGATACTTTAATTTACAAGGATTCGCCACTTGAAGTAAAAGCTTTTGATGGTTCCGTATACATTTTAGATTTTCGATTTAAATTTAATGAAATTATATTCTGTGATAATTGTGGTGTGTGCTGAAACTCATTTACTCGATATTACCTAATTGACAATAATTGTCTAAACTAAGTTAGGCTGCACTATTGCAGATCGATTCGGTGAGGCATCGAATACAAAAATATTCAATCTCACTAAAAATAAATATGTGAGGTAACTTTTGACGAAGTAAATCAGTAAAGAAATGATGCGATGCTTAAAAAACTCACAGTATCTCCTTCGGACGTGCTTCGGTCAAAAATTGTACAATTAGTCGCAATATTTTCGGCTTCTGAATCTGATAAATGAGTAAATGAGAAAAAAACGATCAAGAACAGAAACACGTTTTAAAACTATTGCTTCAAAATTCTATGAGACTTAAGGACTGTCCAAACTTCGAATTTTTTCAATATATTTTTTTGCTCATCACGTCAGCCTTGGATTTACCAACATACAGCTTAGTGCGCATCTATCTGAATTCTGCCAAGATTTCTTGCGCTAGAAAATCATATAATCAGAATTTACATGATTGATTCTTTAAGTATTATTATATTTGCTTATGGCAGCATTGTCAGATTCCTTATTGCTTATATTCCTCAAGATTTTCGTTATGTTGTCGAATCAGTGGCAATCAAGATAGGTTGGTATTCGGATCTCGAATTTTTAGACAGCTGAGCTGGTGAAATATCTTAAATGTTCACCTTTCTTGTATGTACAATATTCCTAAGATCGGCCGCATAGACGTGGATTAAATTGACTCCACATTAATTTGCGGCTTGTAGACGTTTAAAGCTTTTTTTGTGTTTCGAATTTGAGCTTTATCCTTTGTATGGCTTATATTTTACTCTAATTTCCTTTTAAAATGCGTCTTATGTGCATGTTAGCTTGTAACTGGCTATGTTTCACGGATGGATATTACTTCCTTTTCAATCACAAGTCTAAGGGCTTTAATTCAGAGATCAAAACGTAGAACACACAGGCAACAGTGAGATCCATCAGTCCTATTTAAAATGGGCGAAGCTGCTCTAAATTCACCTGAAACTGGCGCCTTGCCGTCTTCATAGCAGACCGTATCAACAATAACGTCGCCAAACACGTGCAAATAAGCCACAGGTAGGTTGATCCTCCCTTCCAAACGAAATCCAGCTGCGAAGGAATCGTTCACAAAGATCTGGGAACAAAAGCTGCTATATTTACACATTAATACTATCTTGCAAAAACTGAAGAATGAATGAAAATCACAGCTGTAAACGTTATTAGCAGACTCGAACTTATGACTTGCAGTTACATTAGAAGCGCTAAAAATGCTAGCACAATCTTAACCTATATGAAAAATATGAAAAACAACGATTTTAGCCTGTCTGAGCGACGTTTCTGTACCTTGCACTAGAGAAATAATTAGAAACAAACAACCAATTGATTGGTCACAAGAAACAATAATCAAGCATAGAACGGTATTGTGATTAAAGAGCTTGCGACCGTTTTATTCTGTATATCGCACGATGTTATTGAATGAATCATTATTAGATTTTAAGATAAATAGTACGAACTTCCCCTTAAATTTTTTGATCAATAAAAAAGTCAAAGTATAATTAGCGGTGGATCAAGAATTTTCTTGAGAGAGCGTATCACATTAATAATACAAGCCCAGCAAAGCCAGACAGTAAAATGGGGGATTAACCCGTCAGAGTATTTGACATAATATATTCGTAAAAGTCGCATAGACCTTGAAAATGTTCACTGCTGTTTCAATAAACAATCAGAACTTAAGCAGATGCGCATTAAAAAAAGCGATAGCTTCACTTTTTTCAACTCATTTTTTCCATATTTTCCCACGATAGTGTTCTTTTATTTTCTCATGGTTCATACTTGAAAAATCCTGCGCTACATGATCTTCTTTCCGAAACTGAAGAAAATGATTAAAAAATTCAAGTATTTTGACTAAAATTATTCTTTTAGCGTTTTCCTGTATTTGATTTTGACTACACTTTGATGTTACACGAGAGATTTCCTCTAAAAATTCAAAATATTCATGTTTTTGAGTAAAAAAAGCATACTTAACAACGTCCGTATTCAAAATTTGAAAGAACTGCATCAAATGATGAACACTAATCACAAAAAGCGGTATAAATGCTAAAATCGCTGTAAAATTACATTATTTCAAAATTTTTTGTCAAATTTAAGCTATTTGGAAGAAAAATATTTTTTATCATTAATTCTTGGTCTTCATTTTGCTTCTTTTTCCCGAAAAAGTTTACATTCTCTTAATCTGTGAAATCTAGAAACACCCCTTTTTCCAACGTGCATGGGCACGTCTGGTCAACACCATATTGGATCAGCAGAGCTGGTGTATGGGGTTAGGTAATAAGTTTTCTCGAGCCACAATTACATCAAAAACTGGTACAAATGCTAACAACATTGAAACTAAATCAATTCGCTATTAAGTCAAAGTGCCAGAAGATAAATTTAATAAGTCAGCAATTTTTATTAGGATATCGGTGATTACCCAGGATCAGCAGCGTTTAGTAGAAGTGGTTTAAGAAAGCAATTTTGGGCTAAATACTCCAAATCACGAAAAGCACTTAAGCTTGAGGTGACTTGCAGTGCTATGCAAATTTCAAAATCGAACTGGATTCCGGACATCTTACGGTAAGCTCCAGAGGGTTTAATCTGCATAAGATGTAATTGTTTTATAACATTTTGGTGTAAAATATGGGATCTAGTATACAATTTACCCTCCTTCGCGTTTTTAGCCGTTCCATATAAGCAACAGTAACCAAACTTTACAAGGAGATAGCTATAAGCCTATTGTACTAATCTGGCAAAATCGATTAACTTACTGTGTAAACTTACTGCTTTACACTCACAGTTTTCAACGTACTAAGGGCATCTAAAAACTGTAAACGATTCGGTGGGTTTCAAACAGAGCACTTTTTTGTAAGTCAATCAGCATCCTACATTGAAAAAGTAAGTTCAAAAAAAGTAAGTTTAAAGTAAGTTTAAAGTAAAGTAGAATAAGTTCTCTTAAATTTTTCTAAAGCAGTTAGTTTACACCGTAAATTAATCCATTTTGCCAGATTAGCACAATAAGTTTATTTCCTTGTAAAGTTTGGTTACTGTAGCTTATATGGATCGGTTAAAAAACGCTGGGGGATAAAGTGTGTACTAGATCCAAAATAAGTTACATTATCATTTCGATTCGATTTAAACAACATTGCATCATTAATAGATTAATTTTTACCAGCAAGTCATTCTCATCGAGATACAAATCGAGCTTGAGCGTTCCCTCAATATTTAACAATGTGTTCGTAGATGCATTTTCATAGTGCCAACGTCCGTCCAATACGTAGTTCAAATCGATACGCTAAAAAGTGAGATGAAAATCAATGATGGAAGGCATATTACAGAGCAAAACAAGCCTTATTACATCAATCTTCGGTTGCACGGACAACTCATAAGCGATGGAATACTGTGTATCCAGAATCTGCAGATGAATATAATTTGCCTCTGGCTTTAACGAAGCGCGGACCGAGATCATTTTTCCAGATTCGAAACCCTGACGCAATCGCAAATATGCGGGCTAAAGTCAGACGTAAAGATTTAACGAAAATTCAGTAGAAGTTAGAGAAGAAAAAATCTTAAAAACATTAAAAAAATGAAAAATACTCAAGGCCAAGTCGCCAGGAAAGCTGAATATCTAAAAATAGTCTATCCCTGAATATGAGATCTTATTTAGTTTTTGAAATTTTATACGTGATGAGAAAATTCTATTCTCATTCCGAGGATTGCTCGCATTTTCATCGAGTCTTCCATATTTATACCCCCTTCGTTCACCATCGGAGTTGCTGATTTTCTGTTTCTTCCTCCTACTTTTGCACATTTTACTGATTATGGAAGGCAGTATTCGTTGTATTGAAATCAGTTGATATTAATTTGCATTTGGGTAATCCAGAGCAACTGATAAAAGAATTACATTTTAGTTGTACAATATATAATGTGGCATGCACATATTTTATAAGAAAATTAGAAGAAAAATGTCAAGATCGCGCAGAACAAAATCTAAAATTCTTAATGTTTGAAATAATTCAATTCGGATTTTAATCTAAATTGAATAATTAATTAGGCGAAAAGTTTGATATAGAATTTGTTAGCATCTTAACTGGTTCAAATGTTTGTGATACAAAGCAGGAACTCTGCAGTATAGACAATATCGATAGATTGTAAAGATGCTGTTAAAATATATGGCGAGACAGCGCACTAAAATATTTCGATTATTTTAATGACGAAAGTGTTCTAACGCAACAAGTTTCGAAATCCTGTATTCGCAAAGTCCAAGTTATAATGCCAAACCAGGATATACTCTTTTTTATGACCTATACTTTATTTCATAAGGATTCGCCGCTTGAAGTAAAAGCCATTGACAATTCCGAATAAATTCTAGCTTTTCGATTTAAATTTGATGAAATGTTATTTTGTGATAACGTGTGTGCGCAGAAACTCATTTTACTGATATTGCCTAATATTCAATAATTGTTTGTAATAACTTAGGCTGCACTCTTTGCGGATCGACTCGGTGAGGCATCGATCGAATACAAAATATTGAATATCACTGAAAAATTCGTGGGGTCACTTTGGACGAAGTAATCAGAAAATGCCGCGATGACTTACAGTCTGCGATTCGGACGTTTCGGTCAAAAATTGTAGAATTTGTCGCAATATTCTCGGCTTCTGAAAGTGACATATGAGTAAGTAAGAAAAGCGATCAAGAAAAAGTAAAATTTGTTTAAAACTATTGCTTTAAAATTCTATTAGACTCAAGGACCGTCCAAACTTCAAATTTTTTTCAATATACTTTAAGCTCATAACTTCTACCTCCTCGAATTTACCAACATGCTGCTTAGTGCGTGTCTATCTGTGGCTGTATAGACGTGGATTAAATTAAATCGAATCTAATTTGCGGCTTGCCGACGTTTTCAAGCTTTTTTAATGTTTCAAATTTGAGTTTTATCCTTTTCATGCCTTAAATTTAATCTATTTTCCTTTTAAATGCTTACGAGTATGTTAGCTTGTAACTGGCTTGTTTGACGGATGGATATTACTTCCTTTTCAATCACAAGTCTAAGGGCTTTAATTCAGAGATCAAAACGGTAGTGTTCACACAGGCAAAGGTGAGATCCATCAGTCCTATTTAAAATGAGCGAAGTTGCTCTAAATTCACCTTGAAACTGGCGCCTTGCCGTCTTTATAGCAGACCGTATCAACAATAACGTCATCAAACACGTTCAAATAAGCCACAGATAGGTTGATCCTCCCTTCCAAACGAAATCCAGCGAAGGAATCGTCTGGCTAAAGATCTGGGAACAAAAGCTGCTATATTTACACATTAATACTATCTTACAAAAACTAAAGAATGAACGAAAATCACAGCTGTTAACATTATTAGCAGACTCGAACTTATGACTTGCAGTAACATTAGAAGCGCTCAAAAATGCTAGCACATTCTTAACCTTATATGAAAAATGTTGGATTTTTAATTTAATTATAAAAGGGTCCCTTTAGCTTGTCTCAGCGACGTTTCTGTGCCTTGCACTAGAGGAATAATTAGAAACAAACAACTGATTGATTGGTCACAAGAAACAATAATCGAGCATAGAATGGCATTGTGATTAAAGTGTTTGTAACAGTTTTATTCTGTATATCGCATGATGTTATCGAATGAATCATTTTTTCCATCTTGAGATAAATAGTAAGAGCTTTCCCTTAAATTGAATCAAAAAGTCAGAGTATAATTAGCGGTGGATCAAGAATTTTCAGAGAGCGCATCACATTATTGATTAAAGCCCAGCAAAAGCCAGCCTATAAAATGGGTATTAACCTCGTCAGAGTTTTGCCATCATATAGTCCTAAAACTCGCATAGACCTGGAAAGAGATGACTGTTGTTTCGATAAACCATCAAAACCTAAGCAGATATGCATTAAAATAGTGATGGTTGCACTTTTTTCAACTCATTGTTTCCATATTTTCCCAATATAGTTTTCTTTTATTTTCTGGATGGTTCACACTAAAAAATCTTCCACTACATGATCTTCTTCCTGAAACTGAAAAAAGTGATTAAAAAATTTAAGTATTTTGCTAAAATTATTCTTTTAGCGTTTTCATATTTGATTTTTGACTCATATTTTGAAATTAGACTAGAGATTTTCTCTAAAAATTGAAATATTCTTGTTTTTCAGTAAAAACATACATACTTAACAATGTCCGGATCTGAAATCTGAAAGAATCAAAAATAAAGATGAAAATACTAACCACAAAAAAGTGGTATAAATGCTAAAATCGCTTTAAAAACTACATTATTTCACAATTTTTAATAAATTCAAGCTATATTTTATGAAACTATTTTAAGCCATTTACTTGGTCTCTTTACTTTGCCTTATTTTCCCGAAAAATTTTACGTTGTCTTATTCTGAGAAATCTAGAAACACCCCTTTTCCGATGTGCATATGCACGTCTGGTCACACTATATATGACTGTTAAGAGATGGTGTATGTCTAGTACGAGTTTTCTCGAAACACAATTTCAAGAAAAACTAGTAAAATGGTGAATAACATTGAAACTACATCAATTCACTATTTAAAGCGCCAGAAGATAACGAACAGCCAGCATATGACCTTAAATGCATTATTTTCTATTAGGATATCGGTCTTAACCGAGGATCAGCAGCGCTTAGTGAAGCGGTTTAAGAGCGCAATTTCGGCTAAATACTCCAAATTACGAAAAGCACCTGTACAGGTGGTTTGCAGTGCTATGCAAATTTCAAATCAAACTGGACCCCGGACACCTGCGATAAGCTCCACAGGGTCCAATCGCAACAAACAGAAATGTTGTATAATATTTGGTGTAAGATATATTACATATCACTTCTGATCGATTTAAAAAAACGTTGCATCAATAAAAATCAATTTTCACCAGCAAGTCATTCTCCATGAGATACAAATCGAGCTTGAACGTTCCATCAATATTGGACAATGTGTTCTTCTTCGCAGATTCAGTTTCATAAAGCATGACGTCCGTCCAATACGTAGCTCAACTCGATACGTTAAAAAGGAGATAAATCTTAATGCCGGAAGGCATATTCTAGCAAAACAAGCCTGGCTAAGATTTTGGCTGCGGTAATTGACAACCGATAGCCCATGTGATGATGTTCACTGAGAATCTCCAGATTGAAATGATCTGCCTCTGGCCTTAACGAAGCGCGGACCGAGATCATTTTTCCAGATTCGAAACTCTTAATTCAGTTGCAAATTGAACGGCTAAAAGTCAGATGCGGAGATTTAACGAAATTGAGAAGTGGAACAGAAAAAATCAGAAAAAATTTAAAAAATGAAAAATTCTCGGAGTCAAGTCGCTGTGAAAGAGGAATATCTGAAAATAGTGTATCCCTGAATATGAGATCATATTTTGTTTTGAAATTTTATACGTGATGAGAAAATTCTACTCTCATTCCGAGGACTGCTCGCATTACCACGTCCTCTATTTATATCACTTCTTCACCATCAGAGTTGCTCATTTTCTGTTTCTTCCTCCTACTTTTGCACATTTTACTGATTATGGAAGGCAATTTTCTTGCATTGATATCAATTGATATTAATTTGCATTCGGGTAATCCAGAACAACTGATAAAAGAATTACATTCCACTTGTACAGCATATGGTAGTGTTAAGAGATACTTCATAAGAAAATTAGAAGAAAATGTCAAGATCGTCCATAAGAAAATCTGAAATTTTAATGTTTGGAATAATTTAATTCGAATTTTAATCTAAATTGAATAATTAATTTTAAGGGGTATGCATTTAGAATTTTAACATCTTAACCGAGCGAAAATATCGAAAGCTTGTGATACAAGGCATGAACTCTGTGGTATAGACAATATCGATTGTAAGATGCTGTTGAATATATGGCGAGATATTTACAAATGTTTTCGTACATTTTCTTGACAGTGGGCAGACCATCGTCAAAAATAAGTTTAAATCTGTATTCGCAAATCCCAAGTTATAATGCAAAATCAGGATAGTAGTCTTTTTTATGACCTATATACTTTATTTCATAAGATCCGCCACTTGAAGTAAAAGTTATTGACAATTCCGTTTGAATTTCAGATTTTCGATTTAAATTTAATGAAATGTTATTTTGTGATAATTGCAGTGTGCGCAGAAATTCATTTACTCGATATTGCCTAATATTCAATAATTGTTTGTAGTTAGGCTGCACTATCGCAGACTTATTCGCAGAAGCATCGATCAAATACAAAGATATTAAATCTCACAGAATAAATTCGTGATCACTCTTGACGAAGTAAATCAGAAAAAATGCCGTGATGACTTACACTTGACCATACGGACGTGCTTCGGTCAAAAATTGTACAATTTGTCGCAATATGCCTGGCTTCTGAAAGTGATATACGAGTAAATAAGAAAGAGCGATCAATAAAAGAAAAATGTGTTTAAAATCCATGTTTTAAAATTTAATAGACTTAAGGATCGCTAAACTTTCAATTTTTTCAATATATTTTCGCTCATCACTTTAGTCTTGGATTTACCAACATACTGCTTAGT